>JAFFST010045422.1:8565-21344 GCA_022414735.1 Noturus placidus
TTCAGATGGTGCCAAGTGTGTGTGTCGGAAACCAGGTGAGGAGTACAAAGACAAGTGTGTCTTGCCTACAGTCAATTATGGTGATGTAAGTGTCATTGTCTGAGGCTGCATGAGGGCTGCCGGCACTGGGGAGCTGCCAGCACCATTGAGGGAACCATGAATACCAACTTGTACTGTGACATACTGAAGCAGAGCATGATTCCAGCATGTATTCCAGCAGGATAAAGACCCCAAACACACCTCCAAGATGACCACTGCCTTGATAAAGAAGCTGAGGGTGAAGGTGATGGACTGGCCAAGCATGTCTCCAGACCTAAACCCTATTGAGCCCAATTTGGACATTTTCACTTGGGGGTTTACTCAATTTTTTTTTCCAGCGGTTTAGACATTAATGTCTGTGTGTTGAGTTATTTTGAGGGGACAGTAAATTTACACTGTTACACAAGCTGTACACTCACTACTTTACATTGTAGCACAGTGTCATTTCTTCAGTGTTGTCAAAGGATATAATCAAATATTTACAAATATGTGAGGGGTGTACTCACTTTTGTGAGGTACTGTATATAACTAAGGTTTTAATGTTTGTATTACTGTAGAAAATTTCATTTTTGTATAATCATTACGTGTAATGTAATTTACAGGCTGAATTGGAATCCACAAAGTCCGACTTTGATAGCTACAAGGTGCGAGTGCACAATGTGCTCAAGCAGCAGAAAACTAAGAGCTCTACTGAAAGCAATGGTGATTTTTCGAAACAGGACAGGTGAGATATTCTTCTGTTATCGTGCTGGTTATACTGCATTTTTGATGCTGATGAGACATCACAGACTCAGTCTTTAGGATGTTTCTGTTGTGCACAATAGGATGCAAGGCAATGCATATCCATTCAGAAATGTAACAGTCATATATTTATGGGTAGGGTTTTTTCCCCAAAGAAGTTATGTAGTGCAGTGTTTTAACTGTGCAGTAGTGCCATCATGTACAGAAAGCACTTGCAACACAGTAAGTGATATTTAAATTATGCACATAAAGCATTTATTCTGAAATTTTATGACAACGTTTTTATACAAACATACAGTATGTGTGCATTTGGCACAGTAATCATGTGTCTGGTATGTTACTTTTGCAATTAAACCTTTAATTTCTTAAAGAAATTCACTAATACGTCAATATGTTTGTTCCTGTCTATTGAAAGCAGTTGTGATGATGCTGCATAACACATCAAGCACTAATTGATATTCTGTGTATGTTTTGCACGGAGCAGGGAGAACATGGAGTCCATGCTTGAGCAGTTGAGGTCCAAACTGCAAGAAAGTCAACTTAATGCACAGAGCTGCAATGCAGAGCTTCAGCAGCTTCAGACTGAATATGACACACTTTTGGAGCGTCACAACAAAATGTTGCAACAGACCATCACCAAAGAGGCTGAACTGAGAGAGAGGTAAACAGGACCTGGTTTTATTGAATCATTCAAGATGCACATTCCCTCATTATTTACTAATATAATATTTAAAAAATATTTGTTTGTATGAACTGAAAGCATTAGAGCTAATTAAATGATAGCAGATAAACACAATTTATATCAGATAAGAGATAACACTCTGTTAGGAGTATGTATTACTATTTCAAGTGCTGAGGGAGGAATAGTGACTTCAAAGATGAACGTTTATGTGTCAGTACTGCTTGAGAGCCACTGATGGGGACCTTGAGGTTTTGACTCACTTGTAACAACACTTAGGATAAATGTATCTAGTCGATCCAGAATCTGAACTTTAATTCAAGGATATTCATGGTCCTGTGAAAAAGTATTTACCTGATTTCTTCTATTTTTGTGTATATCTCATACTAAATAGATTCAGAAATTAAAACAAAATCTAAGATAAAAAAGGCAACTTGAGTAAACACAAAATACAGTTTTTAACTGCTAATGTTATTTATTGAAGCAAAAGAAGTTTTCCAGTTCTGTTTGGTTTACTGCAGACCCCAAACAAAAAATTAATAGAAGAAATCAGGATTGGGAAAATATTTTTTCACAGCACTGTATATCTATAATTGGTGAAACATTGCATTTGAGTTTCTACATTTTTTCTCTTCTGTATATTACTGAAATAACACTATTATTGGCTAGGTTTGAGGCTGTTGTATATTTAACTAATCACTAAACATACCAAAGCTTATAGGATGAAAGGTTCAGGAAAAGTATGGCTGCCCAAATCTGCCTTCCTGTTGAGTAATTTAACCTTTTAATCTAAGGTAGACAAATGCTGAAGTTTAAAAATGAGAATATTTTCAAGCCTTAGTGACCTGTGAAGCTTCCGAACAGTCCTTGGCCACAGCTAGTTCTGCATTCCCTACACCTTGTGGCCATCCATGCATACACTTCCATGGGACAGGATGTAACCTCTGTTAGAGACCGTGCTTAGATGGAATTGATTATTTTGTGCCATTACATCTAACTTGTTTTTTCAGCAACTTGTATTCTTTATCTAGAAAAGTATACAGGTTCTCCAAGTAGACCATGATGTATCTTTGGATTATGTGAGAAGATCTTGTTAGGACTGGAACACTGTCAGGGATTTGGCTAAGCAATACAGCTTCACTATATATTCCTGTTGACCCAACATTATGTACTTGTTTCCCTCCTTGATGTGGAAACATTTCTAATGTCACTTTAGTCTAGTACCACACTCTATTCACCTGATGAACACTGCAGATGTCGAAGTAGTTGAAGACCGGGTGAACCTCTTGGATTAAATATATTCTTCCTTAGTTTCTTCCTTTAGCTCTTGGATGTGTGGTGGTATATCCCCAATATGAAATGCTCAAATAGTAAATTTAAGCAAATTAAATTAGTAAAATTTAAGTAGGTTTTAATAAACTTGAAATTAACAATAGCCAAAAAACTAACAAGTGACTAAACTAAATCCCAGCTAGCTGCCAAAATGAACACTGGCTTGCACTAGTATCCACAACATGAACAAGCCGAGCTGTCTGTGCTGTGTTGCACTGTTGTGTTAAGGACACCGATCAATAAAATTGTCTTTATTATAATATATTTTCCCAAATGTATTATTCCTGTAATGTTAAGTGTTACTATTCCAAAACAAAAACAAGTATTTGAAAGAGGAGGATATTTCTTTTGTTTGAGATTCACTTGAATAACTTGGGCTTGGTATAATAGATCTCAGGTCAGGCTTCATAGTGGATGTGTATATGGCACGGGTTTCCAAGCAGTTTAAATCTCTGACAGGTGCAGGTTATACTGTAGGTAGTTGTTAGTGGTTTATCTTTCTTTTTTACCCCAAATTTCAGGTTACTGTCATTGCATTCAGAGAATGTAGCACTGAAATCAGAGCACAGCCAGTCAGTAGTGCAGTTAACGGCACAAACAGAAACATTACGTAGTAGCTTCCGGGAGCAGCTACACCACTTGCAGGATGAACATCGCAGCACAGTAGAAACCCTGCAGCACCAGATCAACAGGCTGGAGACCCAGCTTTTCCAGCTGCAAAAGGAGCCTGCCACCTCTGGTAAGAGCACTACCAGTTTTTATACCAAGTTTGAGTTTAGCATTGCTCAAGTTTCCCAAAAATATTTGAAAATCTAAATATTTCTTATACTTGTTCAGACTGAAACATTGGTTCTATCGAGGAAAATATTTGGGAAACGGCCTTTTTTTAAATAATAAGGAATTTAGTGTATTTTAGTAGTGAATGGATTTACTCAGTTTTTGTCAAGCTTAAAAATAGATTTTTTTAATAGTGTTTTTTATATATAATAATCCAAATCAGTAATAAATATAAATTTAAGTGCAAGCTGCAATACCGGGGTCAAGCCAGTTGTCGGCACCATGAACAGCAAAACAGTGGTGCTGTCCCCAGAGCGTCACATCGTTCATAAAATATTGCCTTTTATAACTTAATTCCAAATGGCCGACATAGGAATTTTTCATATTGTTGGACTTGGTCTAGCCCACTGAATCTAAGGAGACCAATTTGATGATTTTGTGGCAAACTATTCAAAAGTTATAAACTAAAATGTTTTTTTTTTTTTTTTTTTTTTATATATAAACATATCTCATGACCACTAGGTGGCACTGTTCTGAAACTGAGCAGGCACCCTCGAGTCATGGTGCCAATGACAAATAATAAGTGTGGTATGAATACGCTAATGTGTTAGAGATATACCCTCATGTCCTTTTGGCATGCTCACCATTGAATTTGTAGAAGTGGCATTCGAAACAATATGGTTTATCAACATTCTATCAATTTAAAGTTCTTTTTTTTAGAAAAGTCAAAATGGCTGAAAATTTTCATGACTGAAAATGACCTCATAGGGTGCAATCGAATTGTCTTGAGCCAAGGAATCAGAGGAAAAAATAATTTTGTAGGACTCATGGTTCAAATGTCATTAACAGAGACTCCAAATATTGCTGTATTAACAGTTCGGACTGTCCTCTATTTGTGTGTCATAACTTTCCCACAAGTGGTTCTATGGGCTGCCATAGACTCGAGCAGAATAATAGTAATAATAATAATAATAATAATAATAATAATAAGCAGAAAACTAATGAAAACAATAGGTGCCTAGGCACCTTCAGTGCTTGGCTCTTAATAAATATATCTGCAAGCATCAATTCCAGGGCCAAACCTGACAGGCAAAGTGAGGAGATAAGCAAGCATTATTTTAGTTTGGTCATGATTATATGACAAAGCATTCAGAAGTTATAAGCAAAAATGTTCTTTTTTTCATAATTCATCAACACTAGGTGGCGCTATTCTGAATCGGTGTATGTATTCTCATGTCAGGATGGCATATACTAACTAAAGTATTTTGAAGATACAGCCTCATATGTCCATTTTGGTATGTTCTCCATTGGATTCATCTACACGTTATCTGAGAACCGTTTGTTTTATCAAAAAACTTTTGAAAAGTTTTTGTCGGCGTGGTCTGAAGGTGATCTACAAATTTTTTATAAAACTCAGATGAATGGTCTAGGAGGAGTTACAAAAATATCAGTTTCTTAGTCAATTAAAATGGAGGATAGGAAGTTCAGGCAACTAATAGGTATCATTGTTCTCGGCCTAGCCAAGGAATCTAGGAAGAACAGTCTCATGACAATGGGCAAAAGTAATCAAAAGCAATTAGCATTTTCGGAAATTACATTGTAATTTTTTATCACACGGTAGTACTGTTCCAAAACAATTCAGTTACACTCAAGTCCTGATCCCAATGGCCACTACTACGTTTGGTCTGAATATGCTAATACACTATGCATTTGTTTTAGATTGATCGCCATGCAATTCATCCACACATTTGAGAATGGTTTGGTTTATCAAAAAGCTTTTGATAAATTTTGCCGGCATTGCCTGAAGATGATCTCTTACAAATTACATAAAGTTAGAAATTGAAAAAAAAAAAATTATAAAGTTTTTCAGAAAACTCAAAATGGCAGACATGAATTTTACCCTCCCATGGCATAATTGATATCATTGTTCTTTGCCTGATCTAGGGAATCTGTCAACATCAATCAAACTTTTTCACAACGTGCAAAAGTAGTGGAAAGCTATTAGCATTTTTATATTGTATTATAATTGTTGACCATAAGGTGGCACTGTCCTGAAACCTTTCGAGTACTTTGGGGCATGGTCCTGATGACACCTACCAATTTTTGAGATTTCCATGTGGAAGTGTACTACTGTTACTACTACTACTACTATGGCTGCAAGAAGTGGTCTGTGGGGTGTAAGCACTCTTCAAAAATAGATAGTTGTCTGAAATTCCTGTCTGAAAGCTGATTGGCTGAATTTTAAGTAATTCTGTGATGATTAAAATTCGATGCAGATTGATGCAGCACACCAAATTTCATACATACATACAGGTGCATCTCAAAAAATTGGAATATCATGAAGTAAATTATTTCTATAATTTAATTCAAAAAGTGGAACTTTCATATATACTAGATTCATTACACATAAAGTGAAATATTTCAAGCCTTTTTTGTTAATCTTGATATTCACTTTTTTTTTTTTTTTTGATTCACCGGAATATGCAAGAAATAATGCCTGTTATTCCTAATAAGCCTCATATTTAGGACACCTTAATCTATTTTACCTCTTCAGCTGCTCAGCAGCAGAGCAAGAAGCCACCGTCAGACAAGAAGCTTGCAGATCTGCCTCTGCTTGAGGTGAACATGGCACGAGAGGAAGGTGAGGGAATGGAGACGACAGAAACTGAGTCTGTCTCCACAGCAGGGACTCCTCCACCCAGTCTCGAGCAGCTCCTCACTTCACCCGACCCAAAACATGGTAACGTTTATTCCACTGTTAGTCCTTGTTTTTTCACCCAGTATCATTTAATTCTTTCCACAATATATGTTTTTTACCATGCAGGTTTGAACTGCATTAGTTACAGCGGTCTAAATAAACTACTTGAGCTGGGTTAGGGTTAACTGGAAACTGAGTTTTGGCACATAATATTGCATGTATTGAAATGTAAGGTATGAATTATTTATTTATTAATTATTAGTAGTACTTTTTACCATTATGTTTGTACTAGAATCAGAATTTTTATAAATAATTTAGATCAATCTAAATGTAGCATCGTCCAGGAACTAACGATTTAGCTGTAAAGAGCACAATATTGAAATTTCAGCTACTGTGGGGCGTTCTTTTGGAGTTTAATTTATTTAAAACTCTTCATTTTATTTTGGTAGTGTTTTATTTCCATGAATATTACAAATTGCATTGCTGTTAAAGCAATTAACATTAAAAGAACAAATTAACAAAATCTAGAAGTAATTGAATGGAAGATTGGTTTTGAGTCATTCAGAAGTAAATGTTTATGATTATCCTCATTAATTTTATTGGGTTATATCAACACCAAGGAAGAAAACATTTATAAAAAACAAGTGTGTGTGTGTGTGTGTGTGTGTGTGTGTGTGTGTGTGTGTTTGTCTTATCCATCTTTTCTACATAAGAGGTGATCAACATGTTACTTTCATGTCTTACCTTTAAATGTTGGTCTTACCATAATATAATTATGCACAGAAACTATGTCATCAGTGGTGATTAAACAGCTCATGTAAGTATTTCTTATGATTGTGTGTGTGCATGTCTGTGCGTGCGTGCGTGCAGAGCCCTTTGTGTGGCAGGTGGAGCCCACAAAGGAGGAGCTAACTAACAAACTGAATACAGCCACACGCAGCATGGAACACATGAACAGCCTGTTACATGAGAGTGAAGCCACCAATGCCATCCTCATGGAGCAGATAAACGTGAGCACCATATTGTTATTGTGGCCACTTCACAATACTGTCACTGTATGCGTGCAACATTTCAGGGCAGCATTAGTGTGCTTGCAAAGTAACGGATGTGCTGCTTGGAAAACATTGTAATGTTCAGTATCCTAAAGCATAGAATTCCAGCCACATATTTGACTGACTAAATGTTTTCTGTGTAGCTCTTGAAGAGTGAGATGCGTCGTCTGGAGAGGAATCAGGAACGAGAGAAATCAGTTGCAAACCTCGAGTATCTGAAAAACGTGTTGCTGCAGTTTATCTTCCTTCATGCTGGCAGTGAGAAGCAGGCGCTGCTGCCTGTCATACACACAATGCTGCAACTCAGCCCAGAAGAGAAGAGCAAACTTTCCGCAATTGCACACGGTAGGTTAATTAGTGTCTGTGTTTAACATATTCTTTTATTTTCTTTTATTTTTAAAATATTAAAATGCATCATATAAATGTATAGAAAATGTAGGGCCTTAAATGGCACTCAAATTTGACATTATGGTGGTCTGAAACACCCCTGTAATGTTAATCCAGGATCTTTTGTATTTCTATGAAATTCACTTACAAAAAGTCTCAATATCCATGTGTTATCCCCAAAAGCTAACAGCTAGCTAAACAGATTTTTAGAACCGCTAACTTCTATTCTTCACATGTTGACATGAGAGGGATTTCAGTATTAGAGTCTGTGGATCAGGGGTGTCCAATCTTATCCGCAAAGTGCCGGTGTGGGTGCAGGTTTTCATTCCAACCAAGCAGAAGCCACACCTGTTTCCACCTGTTTAATCAGTTGATCTTGGCTTTCAATAGATTCAGGTTTGGCTTCTGCTTGGTTGGAATGAAAACCTGCACCCCCACCGGCCCTTTCCAGAGAAGATTGGACACCCCTGCTGTGGAGTATTCTACATTGTCATCATCTAAGTGATTTTATTAACACAAAACCTGTCAAAATATACCAAAACAATCAAAACAACAGTATTCATCTCTACCATTAAGTTACATTAGGATGTGACTGGTCCAACACCATGAAATTTATTTTGTGACATCACTAACTGAACTCATGCATTATACTATCCCAATATACTATATTCAAACTCCTTGTCAACATTTTGATAACTTTCTTAAACTTTTCTGAAATTATATAGGCATTATAGTGAACATACAGTTGAGTCCAAAGGTGTTCATACACATTTCTTTTGGCAAGTCAGTTAGGGTATCATCTTTGATCACATCAGAGGTCATTTTAAAACAATCAGTTAGAGACAGGTCATTTTAATCTTTAATTGAGTATATCAGTATTCCAGTGAGTCAAACATTTACAAACACCAAGTTTATTGTTTCTTTAAACAGTGGGAGGTTCCAGAAAGGGATGTTATAAACTTTAGAATCTCTAATTTGGCCAATTGTTATAATTACGAGTTAATTGAGTATCGGATCATCTAGAAATGCCAAAGCAAAACCACAAGATATCAGTCAGAAAGCTAAAACCTGGTGTGAACTGGGTCTTCCAGCAGGACAGTGATCGAAAGCAAACCTCCAAAGTGTAACAAAATGGCTTAAAGATGATAAAGTGAAAGTATGGAAGTAGCTATCACGAAGCCCTGTCCTGAATAGAAAAAAATTGTTAACTGAACTGAAAAAGCATGTCATAGTTAGGAGGCCCACAAGCTTACACTGAGTTTTTTCAGGAGGAATGGGGGAAAATTCCAGCAAAATATTGTGAGAAGCTTGTGGAAGACAATCAAATGAGTGTTTGATTCAAGTTCAAGCAATTAAACAGCATGTCGTGATATAATAAAAGTGTATGTAAACCTATAACCCACAATTTATTTATTCAGTAATTTATTTATTTATTTTTAATCTTTAAAACACATTAAAAATACAGAATTCAGAATGTATCCCCCCTTTTATTAATAATTCCATCTTTACATTACATTAGGAATTGATTGTGTGTTTGTGTGTGTGTGTGTGTGTGGTTGTCTGAGAGTGAGAATTTATTTTTCACACCAAATTGTTGAGGCCCCCTGGCGGCCCCCACTGCCCTAATTGATTTAACACAGGATATATATATATGGTTACAGGAAATGTTTGGAGTTGTTTGCACAATGATGAAGTACAAATTAAGTTTGAATGTCTATAGCCTAGGTGTATGAAAACTTCAGATTAGGAGAAAGTTAGTAATTTTGACACTTGTATGTGCATTTTTAAATTAGTTAACACAATGTTTGGTTCAGGTGAAGAAGAGGCTGCAGCATCTAGAGGATCTGGTTGGACTTCATATCTCCACAGTTGGTCTGGGATCAGATAAGAACTGCATACCTCAAGTATCCTCATTATCCAGAAATGTCTGTATGATTCTATAATAAAAAGCATAAATACGTAGTCCTCTGTATTTTTTTTAAAGAATATTTTATTATTCTTGTAAAGACAGTATGGAGTTGACTTGTGTAGCATAAAATCAACAGCTCACATTTTTTTGTAAACACCTTTGAATCAGCTCTCCCTGTTATATGTGAAGTGACTTTTCAACCAAATTATTAATATATAATAAAAAAATACTAAGGGTTCAATGATTATAGATAACCAGACATATCAAAAGTTGTTAAAGCATTATATTGAAATGTTGAAACTTTGTCATTATAAATCTACTGTATCATCTTGTAACTGTAATCAACAATAAATTGTCATGTCAACATTCAATTTTATTACCTAAATATTACTAGCATAAACTAACACAATCCAACATAAAATTCTGCATTCTGGAAGTTTGACATAAAATAAGCCTGAAGCAAAATACATGTTGCAGCTATCGCCTGAAAGATTAGTTATGATTCATCTATCTATCTATCTATCTATCTATCTATCTATCTATCTATCTATCTATCTATCTATAAGCATCCATTAATTTTTTTACATTTTCTCACTGTGGCATGTTTGTAATTTGCAGCTTCCTAAAGACATTATTCTGACAATTTTTATAAAATACTTTGTGTACTTGTCCTAACACTTTAGTGTTAAAGTTGCCTAGGCAACTTCAGCTGTATGATGTTCAGTTAAACAGGCTCTGAAATGAAAAAGAAAACTTGGCATTTCATGTTACACTCAAGCAAGAATGTAAGTTACATATTTTATGAAAAAAAAGATAAGTAAAATATAAATGGGATGCTTCGGAATATTGTGTACATAAGAATTTTAGGGGTTCCAATAGTTATGACATGTGGTTTTGTTAAATATATATTGCGGTTATTATCCTATACATAAATACCTCAATAAATTACATTAATTAATAAATGTTAGATTTATCGCAGATCCTCAGTGTGAGATTAAGCTAAGTGCTGAACTTAAGTGCTGAACTTTTATTAACCCAAGAGTGCCAGTAATTCTGGAAATGACTGCAACTGAAATGACATTTTTTTTTTTGTCTGTTGAATATTAAACGTGGTTTTCTTTCCCCCTCCCCACATTGTCTGGGGAGGCTTTTGACAGGCTCACCTAAACGGCTTTCTTTTCATTTGACAAGCAGTCATGTTTCACTACTCAGGAAGTCCAAAGGGTCCATCTGGCAGGTTTCTGTTTGTTTCAAGGCATCACATCCAATCTGACTGTCAACTCTGTGTTTTTTTTTTCTCTCTCTCTCTTTTTGCCATATTTATAACATTCATCACTGTGGAACATGGCAGCTGAAAGTGTTTCATTTAAGAGTGTCACCCTCTGCACATTTATACATACTCCATGACGTAGTAATGGGACAGGGGTGAGAGGAATGGGATGTCAATAGTAACAATCACACAAATAAATCTTTATGCTAATAATGGACAGTGACAGCACAGATAGTGAGATGACCGAGTAGTTGTGTGATTGAGAAATAATTTTAAGTGGAAAACTTCTTGCCACCAGAATTGCCTGTGAGATTAATAATAATGAGCTGGATGAGCAGACAGATTTAATGTCAGTATATTAATGGCATACATAACTATAACTTTTTGCTCATTAGCAGTCTATGACTGATATGTATAGCATCATGAATTCCTTGGCATGGCGTAAATTGGGTTCTCAGCTCTGCGAGTGCTGCTTGCATGTGATGTTTTCTCAGTTCTCCATGTGCCTTTGTATGTGTTTTAGTCCTGTCATTGGTTTGTTGTTTGGACAGGTGTGTGGACCTGTTCTGTGTTACTTCTGATATGTAGTGGCGTTGCGAGGTCTTGTGCATTAGTATCTCTCAAATGTTAAAACACCTCTCACATTTTTGTAAATATTTGATATCTTTTCATGTGTCTACACTGATGAAATGACACTTTGCTACAATGTAAAGTAGTGAGTGTACAGCTTGTGTAAAAGTGTAAATTTACTGTCCCCTGAAAATAACTCAACACAGACATTAATGTCTAAACTGCTGGCAACAAAAGTAAGTACACCCCTAAGTGAAAATGTTCAAACTTGGCCCAATTAGCCATTTTCCCTCTCCGGTGTCATGTGACTTGTTAGTGCTACAAGGTCTCAGGTGTGAATGGGGAGCAGGTGTGTTAAATTTGGTGTCATCGCTCTCACACTCCCTCATACTGGTCACTGGAAGTTCAACATGGCACCTCATGGCAAATGACTCTGAGGATCTGAAAAAAAAAGAATTGTTGCTCTACATAAAGATGGCCTAGGCTATAAGAACATTGCCAAGACCCTGACACTGAGCTGCAGCACGGTGGCCAACATCATACAGCGGTTTAACTGGACAGGTTCCACTCAGAACAGGCCTCGCCATGGTTGACCAATGATGTTGAGTGCATGTGCTCAGCGTCATATACAGAGGTTCTCTTTGGGAAATAGAAGGAAGGAAGCTTCTTCTAAAGATGATGCAGAAGAAAGCCCGCAAACAGTTTGCTGAAGACAATCAGACTAAGGACATGGATTACTGGAAACATGTCCTGTGGTCTCATGAGACCAAGATAAACTTATTTGGTTCAGATGGTGTCCAGCTTGTTTGGCGGCAACCAGGTGAGAAGTACAAAGACAAGTGTGTCTTGCCTACAGTCAAGCATGGTGGTGGGAGTGTCATGGTCTGAGATGCATGAGTGCCGGCACTGGGGAGCTACAGTTCATTGAGGGAACCATGAATACAAACATTTACTGTGAAAAACTGAAGCAGAGCATGCTCCACTCTCTTCGTAGACTGGGCTGCAGGGCAGTATTCCAGCATGATAAGACCCCAAACACACCTCCAAGACAACCACTGCCTTGCTAAAGAAGCTGAGGGTGAAGGTGATGGAGTGGCCAAGCATGTCTCCAGACCTAAACCCTATTGAGCATCTGTGGGGCATCCTCAAACGGAAGGTGGAGGAGCACAAAATCTCTTAACATCCACCAGCTCCGTGATGTAATCATGGAGAAGTGGAAGAGCACTCCAGTGGCAACCTGTGAAGCTCTGGTGAACTCCATGCCCAAGAGGGTTAAAGCAGTGTTGGAAAATAATGGTGGCCACACAAAATATTGACACTTTGGG
>JAFFST010045423.1:0-12903 GCA_022414735.1 Noturus placidus
AGGCCTGAAACGTGGCAAAAGGTCGAACAGTTCAAGGGGGCCGAATACTTTCGCAAGGCACTGTACAAAGGTCAGGCAATCGGCAAACAGGCATACACGGGGCAAGGCAGGAAACAAGGTCATGGTCACGAAAAACAGTGTTGATAAACAAAACATGAAACATAAACTACGACGAGGGAGGGGAGAAACCAGCGTGAACTAAACAGACGAAACAAAACATGAAACACATGAACTATGACTGTGACTATAATTATGGTTATCTAACATAAGGAATCTAAACTAATGTACTATACTATCTAATATTCCACGCTGTGTGCTGGGAGGAGCACGGTATAAATGCAAACATAATCAGACTTGTAATGGCTGACGGCTGAGGACAATTCAGACACACGTGAAACAATAACCAGTGACAGAACAGGGAGGAGACATAACAGAAACATAAACAAATATGCACGTGTCGATATGTCATGATTGTCAACAAAGGAAAAAACAGGTGCTCGCGCACTTTGCACAGCAGCCCGCTCACATGCTCCACAGTGCGCTGCTTAAAGGGGAAATCGTGACAGAACCTGTGCCCCCAAGGGCACTCCTCCCGGAGTGCCATGAAACATCCATCTCCATTGGCGACCCTGGCACCTCCTTAGTGCAACAAAAAAGCAGAGCGACATTCACGGCAGAACAGGAAAGCAGGGCGATGTCCTTGGTTGTGCATGTCAGCAGACGTGGACATGATCAGAGCTTGGTTGCCCGTGTCAACAGACACTTGGTTGTGCATGTCAGCAGACGTGGACGTGAGCAGAGCTTGTTTGTCCATTTTAGCAAACTTCGGTGTGAGCAGAACTTCGTTGTCCCCGTCAACAGACAATTGGTTGTTCATGTCAGCAGACGTGGACGTGAGCAGAGCTTGGTTGTCCATGTCAACAGACACTTGGTTGTTCCCGTCAGCTGACTTGGGCGTGAACATAACTTGGTCGGTTGTATCAGTAGACTTGGGAGTGAGCAGGACCTGGTCAGCTGAACCAGTAGACTTGGGCTTGAGCAGAATTTGGTCAGCCATGTCAGTAGACTTGGGCTTGAGCAGAACTTGGTCGGTCATGTCGGCAGACTTGGACGTGAGCAGGGCTTGGTTTTCTGTGCTAGCAGACACTTGGAACAGTAACTGGGCTTGGGATGTCACCTCGTTGACCTCTAGTAGGAACTTGATCTTATACAGGAGTTCTGGAGCCGAGACCTCCTCATGGGCCTCTGAGCTCTGAGTTCAATCATGAGCTCTGAGGTTGACATGCTGGCCTGTGGTTGGGGCTCTAGTGCCAAGACCTCCTTGTAAGTCTCAGTCTAGGGCTCTGAGGCCAGGTTAACCTCTGGCTGAAGCTTGGCAGGTGAGACAACCTCATGGGTCTCAGGTTCAAGTTTCGGGTCTGTGGTTGTCATGTTGACCTTTGGTTGGAGCTCAGGTGTTGAGACCTCTTGATGGGTCTCACGGTGGAGCTTTGAGGTTGCCACATGGACTCAGCAGGTGAAACCTGCTCGTGGGCTCAGCAGGTGAAACCTCATCAGCAAGTGAAACCTCCTCGTAAGTCTCATGTTCTACCTCTGGTTCTGAGGTTGACATGTTGACCTCTGGCTGGAGCTCGGGTGCTGAGAACTCCTGGTAGGTCTCAGGCTGGTGCTCTGAGGTTGCCAGGTTAACCTCAGGCTGGAGCTCTGATGCTGAGACCTCATTGTTGACCTCTACCTGGAGCTCGGCAGGTGAGCCCACCTCGTGGGTCTCAGGTTCGAGCTCTGAAGTTGCCAGGTTAACCTCAGGCTGAGGCCCTGGAGCTGAGACCTCCCCGTAGGTGTTATACTGGAGCTCTGAGGCCGCACTGTGGACCTCTGGATGGAGCTCGGTTGGTGAGCCCACCTCGTGGGTTTCAGGTTTGAGCTCTGGCCCAGAGGTCGCTACGTTGACTTCTGGCTGTAGTGTCATAGGGGCTTTTCTGTGTAGACGCTTGTGCTGACGCCAGCTGCTCTTGAAGCATTCCTTAGAGCAGAAAAATGCTTCCTGGAGACCTAGCTTCTTGCAGGTGGGACATTGGAGCTGAGTCTCTTTCCCGCAGCCCTCAGTCATACATCTCGGAGAAACCTTCCCCGCGTTGGCCGCAACCTGAAGCGTGCCAATAATTGTGGCACAGATATATTTAACAAAGATATTTTTTGATAAACCCGTGTTGTGTTTGCAATTGTTTGATATCCCTGAGAGCAGAGTATTTTTGTGAATCTTTTTAACAAAAGATCAAAAGGTTAAACAATAAAGACAATTTTTCTCAGCCTTCTTTGCTCATATTTACCAAGGGTGCCAATATTAGTGTAGGGCACTGTATACAGTAATATGAGACTTGAACTGTTCTATGAGATATCTAAAACTAATTTTTCAATAATATTGGTTTAAAAAGGTATGCATTGTTCTTCTGGACTAAAAGCAGAAGAGATGATAAAACACATAGAGGACCATTTAATAAATGATCATGGATAGTCATATCATTATAGCACATTATACCACCTTTTCATAACACCATTACTCGGACAGTAGTTCTGGCTGTAATGCCAATAATCCAAATTGCTGTCTTGTTATTTTGAGACATGTTTCATAGATGCTCAGGAACAACATAAGAATATAATTAACATAGTTAGCATAAGGATACATAACATATTGTTTTACATACTGTTTTACTTTTAATGTTCTACATTTATTGTGAAATATTCACAAAATTAATTAGCTCTGTCCTAAGGACTTTCGCATAGAGAAAAACTGTTACAAAGCACTGACATTGGTGACTCCTTCCAAAAATAAAATAAAATAAAAATAAAATGAAATAAACATCTTCTCACAGAAAACACAGAATTGTGATACAGCACAGAGCAAACGGACTTACCGTTACCACTCCGATGTTGATTATTTTCCTATAACAGCACATCCTGAAGTATTTTATTCCTAAACAATCTTTTGATTTGCCAATGCTAACAAATTTTTATTTACACAAATTTTTATTTACAGTGGCTTAGTGGTTAGTACATCTGCCCCGCACCTCCGGGGTTAGTGTTTTTAATCCTGCCTCTGCCCCGTGTACACAGAGCTTAAATGTACTCCCTGTGCTTCGTGGGTTTTTTTCCAGATACTCCAATATTCTCCACAAGTCCAAAGACATGTGCTGTAGGCTGATTGGCATTTCTAAATTGTCCATAGTGTGTGAATGCGTGTGTGATTGTGCCCTGCGATGGGTTGGCACCCCATACAGGGTGTCCATTGCCTTGTGCCCCAAGTTCCCTGAGATAGGCTGCAGACTTGGACTTGTCTTGGCACTGTTATCACTTACTTTGAGTCAGTGAAGTTGAGGTTTGTGTTGCAAATGAAATTGAGCTGTATAATAGGATAATCCTGGACACGTTTGGTTAGCTGGATCTAATTAACAAAAATCTACATCCCGTACATTCATATGCTTATATCTTTATTGTATGATCACAGTTGCCCTTCAAGTAACATTATACATTCTTTGACTAGTTAGTGATTTGCTTTGATTCACAAATGCCTTGCCCAACCTGTATTGAGATGCACCGTCAGGCATGGCGTGATTGAAACGACAACCTGTTAATCAGCATCAAGCACCTTCATGCCCATATGTGTTCATTTCCTGAAGGGCACGGAGACAGCTAAACGGCTCAGGAAGCAGATGAGCCCACCTGCAGGACAAACAGGTATCATACACACATCTAGCAATCTTAATAATTGCCTGTCCTTGGGAAGATAGGAAGTTAATGAATTGGAGTATACACAGATGCCATTCCTTCTCTGTACACTGATGAATTAACAATTAAACAGGATATATATATATATCCATCCATCCAGCTTCAACCGCTTACTCCTTTTCAGGGTCACAGGGGAACCTGGAGCCTATCCCAGGGAGCATCGGGCACAAGGCGGGGTACACCCTGGACAGGGTGTCAGTCCATCGCAAGGCACAATCACATACACACTCACACACACATTCATACACTACGGACATTTTAGACACGCCAATCAGCCTACCATGCATGTCTTTGGACTGGGGGAGGAAACCGGAGTATAAAACAGAGAGAGAGTGAGAGAGAGAGTGAGAGAGAGAGTGAGAGAAAGAGTGAGAGAGAGAGAGAGAGAGAGTGAGAGAGAGAGAGAAAGAGAGAGAGAAAGGGGCTGCTCATGGGAATAGCAAAGGTGCTGCTTTATATTGAGATTGAGGAAGATCAGCACAGGTGTTTTGGAGGAAAGAGACGGATGGATACGTCCAGAACAGGAACGCCAGGGGAACAAAACAGGTGTTCTGAAAGTCCCAGATGTGAATCCCAAAGATAAGCGTCAAGGTTAGGATGAGGAATCAGCATTTCAATGAGTAATTGCACTTTTACTTGAGTAAAGAATTTCAGTACTTCTACTACTATGGAGACTGGAAGCTGACAATACTGACTATATTGAACAAGCTTCAATATAGAAATTTGGTATATTTGAATGATCCACTTTATTAGGAACACCTGTAGACCTGGGTATTTTATGCCAATATTGTGGCAGCACAGCAATGCATAAAATCATGCAGATGCAGGTCAAAAGCTTCAGTTCAACATTCACATCAAACATCTGAATAGGGGGAAAATGGGCTCTGAGTGAATATGACCATGGTGTGGTTGTTAGTGCCAGATGGGCTGGTTTGAGTATTTCAGAATCTGCTGATCACCTGAGATTTTCACACACGACACTGCCTAGAGTTTATACAAAAAACAAAAGAACATCCAGTGAACAGCAGTTTGGTGAGTGGAAACACCTTGTTGATAAGAGAAAATAGAGGACAATGGCCAGACTGGGTCAGACAGTAAGACTACGATAACTGAAATAGCCACACTTTACAACCACGGTGAGCAGAAAAGTATCTCAAATCATACAAAATGCTGAATCTTAAGGCAGATGGGCTACAACAGCAGAAGACCACGTCCAGTGCGAAGTCATTCGGTGTAACGACACTTCATTAAGCAATATTAGTTGATTAATAAGTTAGCAAGCTATTAAATACTTATGTTAGGCTACTTCAAGGACAAATCAGTGCAAATTGATTATTATATGTGATAAGTTATTTGTGAGCATTCACCCATTCACACACAAGTGGTAGCAGAGCTGCCATGCAAGGTGCTAGCTTGCCATCGGGAGCAACTTGGGATTCAGTGTCTTGCCCAAGGACACTTCGGCATGTGGAGTCACATGTGCCAGGAATCGAACCACCAACCCTAAGATTAGTGGACAACCCGTTCTACCACCTGCGCCAAAACCGCACCGTAATTTATTTATTGACTCTTTTTGGGATTAGTAATTTTACTCTTTTTTGAATTTGCTTTGAAACAATTGTTTTAAAGGTGCATTCAGTAAGATTAGGTCTCTACCAGTTATGTACTGTGGGTGGATTTGACATTTGCATGTTGTTTTGTTGTTTTTTTACTCTATGGCTGTGTCAGAATGTTCCTACTACCCTATTATACAGTAGATGAAAAGCAGTACGCCAAAGGAATAGTGTATCCGAGTTCTCAGTATTCATAAAACAGTAGACGAGAAATACCCGGATGACGTACTGCTTCTACCAAGATTCTGCAGTATGGAATGAGGCAGCAGGACTGACACATGATAATGCCAACATGGCGGATGTAGTACATCCATCCATCCATCCATCCATCCATCCATCTTCAACCGCTTACTCCTTTTCAGGGTCACGGGGGAACCTGGAGCCTATCCCAGGGAGCATCGGGCACAAGGCGGGGTACACCCTGGACAGGGTGCCACTCCATCGCAGGGCACAATCACATACACACTCACACACACATTCATACACTACGGACACTTTAGACACGCCAATCAGCCTACCATGCATGTCTTTGGACTGGGGGAGGAAACCGAAGTACCCTGAGGATACCCCCGACACACGGGGAGAACATGCAGGATGTAGTACATCCGTATTGTATTCATGTTTACCACTTATACTGATCAGTACATACTGTGTCAATGGCTCAGTGATAGGTACTGAATCGAATGCAGTAGGTATTGTCACAGTACGTGATTTTGGAAGAAGCCCTTGATAAATATAGCAAAGGTGAATATTCCTCAAGTAAAGTCAAGTACTATGATTTAGTTATACTTAAAAATATACTGTACTTGAGTACATCTCTCTGCTCAAGCACTGTATAAAGAGTAAATGTAGTTTATTTTTTGTCACCCTTGGCTATTACAGTTACTGGTCATGAACCCTCCTGACACTTTTATTTTATTTTTTTTTACATTCAATACCATGCGTTAAATGTAAGTTTAAAGGTCATCCATGGTTCATGTGATTATCATAAAACAGAATGATTTTTATCCCGTCAATGTCTCATTGTCTACCTTTGAATTATGCATTTGACTAACGTTCAGTCATCCATTCCATATAGCCGCAGATCATATTTCACTCATATGGAAATTCTTCAGTGGCAGGGTGTCGTATGATAGGATTAACCTTACCTAACCTTTATTTTTAACTTGCACAAGCATTAGAATTCCACAGCAGCCGAGGGCGTTAGCAGTCACACAGCACATAAAAGAGAAATGTTTGCATGTGACACGTTTATTTTGATTTTATTAGAACGTCCAGTTCTCCAGTCCTCAGTCTTGCACTTTTCTCGTGTGTGGGTGCTACAATGCCTGAATTGTTGCGTATGGTAATCCATCACATGCGTGTTTGCCAAGTTACCAGATTTACTGCAGAATGGCAAACACTAAACTCACATTGACATCTTTAGGGTTGTGTTTCAGCTCATAACTCACTTCACATGCTCTTGGCATCTTAAGCCCTCGATGCAGCAGGTTTTTGCCCGGCAACCCGATTTATTATAGCGCGACTGTCTGCTGTGTCCAGACCTGTATCAGGATATCATGACTACACTTCTGTAGAAGTGACTCCATCAAACGTTCATCAACTTTATGAAAAAAATATATCCAATGACATATAGCTGTTGGCAACAAAGCATTCCAGGAGATTTAGCCTGGAGATGTCCGGATGGATAAATATGGAATAAAAATCGTGCGCTTGTGATTCAGTGTATCCATTATGTGCATGCCTCGTCACAACCTCATCTATAAATGGGAGAAATTTAACCTTGTGGACTTTGGGCGCGAGAGTTCATGTCAGATCCCTGTAGATCTGCCCACATCAGTCTGTCACTCATATCACCAATAACCACGCCCTCTTACTCACACACACACCCATGATAAACTCATCAGTCACCCAGACGATCATGCATGCTTTGCATTGTCTGGACATGTACGTTGTACACATAATAGAGTGCAGAGGTTTGCATCCTGCAAAGGTTTCAACATAAAATAGGTTAGAATAACGGAGTAAGTTACAAATATGGTTATATCCTGCAACAAGACAAGAAATCTGACAGTCCATGTTGTGCCGTTGTAGGAAATTAATCAACGACACGGTGGTATGATGAAGATGAGGTACTGTTACCACTTAATTATTTTCCTAAAACACCATATTCCAAACTGTTTTTTTTCCCTCTTACACCACAGCAATCTGGAAACAATTGGACTTTTAAAAAAAATACAATTAATAAAATGACACCTACATACTTTTTTATCCTTTTATACTGTAGTTACATTTAAAGTTAACACGTCTGTCCTGAAGACTTTCCTGTGTCTGAAGATTTAAAGTGAAAGCTTTTGGGTTTTACAAAGGTCTGGAGACTCCTTCCGTGAATGTAACAACCCGATGTCTCCAAGCTTCATTAAATCAACCAGTATACACTATTGTTTGTTAAATTATCTGTGTATTTAATCCGTTTTTTTACAAATCTGTTTATTATTATTATTATTATTATTATTATTATTATTATTATTATTTTATTACTTTGCTTGTATCTCTCATTTGTAAGTTGCTTTGGATAAAAGCGTCTGCTAAATGAATAAATGTAAATGTATTATTATTATTATTATTATTATTATTATTATTAATAATTGTTAATTATTATTCACAAGACCCTGTGTATTAGCTGTTATTATAGAAATGATAACAAAGTCATGTGATAGAGACTTTGACGGATGGAGGCATAGAGACGGATGGAGGTAATGGAGCCAGAGTTTAGAATTTTATTAATACTGGCAAACAAATCCGAAACATGAAGCAAACATGTGAATAGGAACAGGAAAGATGTCAGGCGATCAGCAACTAGCAATGCAAGAGGTGTGTCTCAATTAGCTCCCCAGGTGATGAATCAGTATATGTTGTACACGAGTTCAGGCACTGGCAAGGACCTTGGCTCAATTTCCGGCATCATGACGATGTACTTGCATTGTAAAATGTCACCACCCGCATTTATCAACCACAGGCACGGCCGATATCTTTCTGATATTATATGTTAAATGTTATAAATTTCTTCCTTAATCACACGCGTTTCTGTCATGGTACTTCAAGCAGGATCGTAGGTTACAGTAGCTAGTGAATTTTTTTAAATCAATAAACACTTAAAAGTCGTTAAACTCAAACAAACCGTATATAGAATGTCAAATACAGTTAAAAATCGCTAACGTAAGTAATCATTTGAGAGCTACAGAAATGCTAACAAGCTACATTTGTAGATGAAGTTGGATGAGAGTTCGTACGCCTTTTAAAAATTTTAGCTGAGAGGCTTAAGCAAATATAACATCATTTCCAGTAAGGGAACATAGTGAGCGTCGATGCATTGCACACTGGTTTGTGCAATGCATTGTGGGGTTTTTTAGGGAGTGCACTGGAAGGCTTTTGCGATTGAGACAGGCCTTAAAATGGCTGACTCCTTTATCAATGCCCTGACTACTGAACACATCCAAGGGCAAAATAAAAAGTTGAGACACACCATACAAAATACAAAAACCAGAACGCAAGGTGACATCAAAAACAGGTGTGTATGATCAGTACATAGGTGAATGTGAATGTGAACGTGCCAGTGGTGCGAGGTGTTGGGGATTATAGTCTGTGGCGGGCATGCTTGTATAGTCCGAGCTGTAGTATGGGAAGTGGAGTTTCTGGTGTTGGCGTGACACATAACCCTGTGATTTGTCTTGCAGGCAGAACTACCTTCATAGCTGCTAAAAATTCTAAACATTCTGACCAATCAGAATCAAGAATTCTGAACCAACCAGGGAGACGATGTAAGGTTTTGAGGTTTAATATGGCTACAGACAGTAAAATAAAGAGAAGACTACTCCATACTATTATGGATTATGACTTATGGCTGAAATTATCTTTTTCTAAAGACATATAATGAAAATTTGTTCAAATGTTGCTATGGTTCTTTAAAAAAAAAAGAAAACAAAAAGAAACAAAAGGCTGTTGCTGTCTGAAGGAATCTGGGACTGAGCAACGACACCTTCCTCTTAAACAAGCACCACCTGTTGCGCTGCAGTGTAACTGAATAGTCCATAAGCAGTCTATTATGTGAGAAATACAATCGCTGTCAGTGTTTTCAGAGTTTCTTTGACTCCTGGACAGACGGACACTGTGGGGATCTGTGGTTAGCCTTATGAAAATCAACCATGGTTATTTTGTGCAAAAGGAAACCGTGGTTAGAAAACCACAGATGATGTGTCTGGCACTATTTTACTGCTACTGTGGTCACCATGCCATTGCTCTAGATAATACAACTGAATGTGAGAAAACTTTGAAGAAAGTATTCATGAAAAATTACTAAGAAAATGAGCGCAATCCCAAACACATGCATGGTAGGCTGATTGGTGTGTCTAAAGTGTCCGTAGTGTATGAGTAGGTGTGTGAGTGTGTATGTGATTGTGCACTGCGATGGACTGGCACCCTGTCCAGGGTGTACCCCGCCTTATGCCCGATGCTCCCTGGGATAGGCTCCAGGTTCCCCGTGACCCTGAAAAGGAGTAAGCGGTTGAAGATGGATGGATGGATGGATGGATGAGCACAATCTCTCACCTCCATGTATGCCTCAGCTAAAAATATCACGTTGCCCAATCTGAAAATATCAAGTGAATATTATTCCTTTTCATGAAGGGTGCCAATAATTTTGTTGTCAGAAAAACTCTAAGGAAAGATTTATATGAACATGTGCTACAGAAAGGTTTTAATGCAGACCCTGAGGCGTCATGGACTGACCCGTGTATATGTACGTGTGTGTGTGTGTGTGTGTGTGCATGTGTGTGGCCTATTAACCAGAGCCTGCACAGCTTCCACTCTTTTAATTATGGCTCTGAAAATCCAAACCATAAGGACACAGCGATAATTCCCCATAAAACTTGATTTGTTTAGTGCTTTCAAATGGTCTGTGGAAAATAATTAACCCAATTCGTCGGCGTCAGTTAATTGAGGAGTCTCTAAATAATATTAATAGGGAAAACCATTTATTCAAAGCTTTTATTTGTAACAAAAGAAGAAAAAACAACTGAAAAGTTGGGTTTGACATATTTTTAAATCAGGAAGTATGCTTTCAGTTTGCAAGCCACATTTAAATATTGAGCCAAGTGTTGCAGCTGAAATGACTTGAGATATTTTATTTGGTTTTTGCTCGCTCTTTGAGTCTGCGCCAATTTACCAGGCTCTATAGCAACACAAACTCTTGCCTGGAGGAAAATCTGGAAAACTGGTTCAGTTTGCTTCAACCATGTTATACAAAGAACACATGGAAAAAAAGAATAAGAGCTGTAGGAAAGAAGTTTCTGATATGCATCTCATTTTTTCTGTCATTCTCATCATTCTCTCACACACTCAAGTCTCATGCCATTACAGTTGCCACGGCAGCCAGATGTGTGAAGACGAGCAACAACAGATGTTACACGAAAAACCCCCCAACATTTTCTTCCATCCTGCCTTCACTGAAATGAGTGTTAAAGCAGTATGTTACAGTATTTTGATCAGTTCACACATACAGTACAATAAAAAAAAAGATCCAGATAGATAAAGAATAAACGTTATGTCACTTCCATTATACTAAAACAGGACACTCCTAAATATTCATACTGTAACTTCAAATCATTCTTTTTTTCATGCTTACACCCTCTCAAAGACACTAATTAACCCTGGGCTGTGTTCCAGTACGTGCAGTTGTTGGATTAAACTTTCCATTTCCCCTACAGATCTTCCTAACTCTGCTATATTGTGATATTTTCTATAAAGTCATTTCTACTTTGGAAGTCATGTCTATATACAGTGCTCTCCACTAATAATGGAATCACAAAAATACTCTGCTCTCACGGATATCAAACAATTGCAAACAAAACACAAGTTTATCAAAAATATATATTTGTTAAATATTGGTGTGCCAGCTCTGAGTCTTCTCCTATAACGCCTGATGAGGTTGAAGAATACATGGTAAGGGATCAGAGACCATTCCTCCATACAAAATCTCTCCAGATCCTTCACATTTCGAAATCCACGCTGGTGGATTCTCCTCTTCAGTTCACCCCACAGGTTTTCTATGGGTTTCAAGTCAGGGGACTGGGATGGTCATGGCAGGACCTTGATTTTTTGGTCAGTGAACCATTTTTGTGTTGATTTTGATGCATGTTTTGGATCACTGTCCTGCTGGAAGATCCAACCACGGCCCATTTTAATCTTTCTGGCAGAGACAGTCAGGTTTTCATTTAATATCTTTGATATATGATACCATGTATCCTAAGTCCATGATGCCATGTATCCTAACAAAATATCCAGGTCCTCTGGTTGTAAAACAGCCCCAAAACATTAAAGAGTCAACACCATATTGAACCATGGGCATGAGGTACTTTTTCATATAACAACCTTTCTGTGTGCACCAAAACCACCTCTGAAACCCTTCCAAGCCATTTGTGGTGATGTAGGTGACTTCGGATTGTAGTTTTGGAGACTTTCTGACCCCAAGACGCAACTAACTTCTGCAATTCTCCAGCTGTGATCCTTAGAGATTTTATGGCCACTCGAACCATCCTCTTCACAGTGTGTTGAGACGATATAGACACATGTCCAATTACAGTTTATTCATAACATTTCCAGTTGACTGGAACTTCTTAATTATTGCCTTGATGATGGAAATGGGCATTTTCAATGCTTGTGCTAGTTTCTTATAGCCACTTCCCATTTTGTGAAGCTCAACAACCTTTTGCTGCACATTACAGCTATATTCCTTGATCTTACCCATTGTTATGAATGGCTAAGGGAATTTTCCCTATGTGTTACCTCATATTTATACCCCTGTGAAATAGGAAGTCACGGCTAAACAATTTCCTTCTCCTACTCACCAAGGTGTACTAAAAAATTTAAAATATCAATGGGAATACATAAAATATACTTCTCATATGAATTCATATGGATGCCAATAATTGTTACACACCTATATTTAATAAAGATATATAATATATTTGGATACATCTGTGTTTTCTTTGCAATTGTTTGATATCCATGAGAGCAGAGTATTTTTGTGAATTTTTTTCAACAAAAGATCAAACGGTTCATATTTACATTTATATAAATTTTATATTTTTTGCCTTCTTTGCTCCATTTTCCAAAGGTGCCCATATTAGTGGAGTTCACAGTATATTTAATTTTTATCCTATTACAGTAGCCTTTCCAATTCACAGCTTGCTTTACCTGACATTCATTAAGTACTGTAAGTGTACAGTTAAAGGAAAATAATCAAAGATTATACAACCTCGAAATTGATTCTTTTCCTTTAAGAATACATCCAACAGTTTTTTATTCCTCTTATACCACAGCAAATTGCCAACATTTACAATTTTTATCTATTAAAGAACAACGATAGTTATATACAGTGGTGTGAAAAAGTGTTTGCCCCCTTCCTCATTTCCTGTTCCTTTGCATGTTTGTCACACTTAAGTGT
>JAFFST010045423.1:14098-21598 GCA_022414735.1 Noturus placidus
ATTGGTTTGATGTTCCGAAACACTTAAGTGTGACAAACATGCAAAGGAACAGGAAATGAGGAAGGGGGCAAACACTTTTTCACACCACTGTATCTTGAAGAACGTCCACAAAAGTAACGCTTAAAAGTCTCCTTCCATAACTGTTCATCATAAAGATTTCAATTTCCGTTTGTTTTGGGGCTGCCCTGTTCAGCATTGAATTTATTTGTGATGTCACACTCTACAGTAGTGGTTAAGGGCTCATATTAAAAGTAGAGACTCAGGGTTTTGCAGTTTTTCCATAAGTATTTATATTTACCTAGCCTACTAGGTTTAAATGTTATAATTTTAATGTTACAGTTGTATATGGTGTTTCACTTTCAAATAAGTTTTAGTTGTACTGTCCGTTTTATCTCTGTACCAGTGTTATTATGGAGAGGTGTGAACAGTCATGGTACTCTACACACAGAAACCCAACAGTATCCTTACTAGTCCTATAACAGACCTGTAAAATAATTAACTTGTTTATACTGATTGAAAATGTCAGATAAATCAATTTCCATTCTGCCAGTGGAATGGAACACCAGTGCACTGTGATAAAGAGTTAAATGTGAATTTGTTGTTAACATAGAGACAGTATCTTATTAGAATGAGCACCATTAACATAAACCTGTGAACAACTGTCTTTTTTTTTGGCACACTTATATAGCGCTCTTATCCAAAGCGCTTTACACTTTGTCTCATTCACACACACACCAATGGTAGCAGAGCTGCCATGCAAAGTGCTAGCTTGCCATCGGGAGCAACTTGGGGTTCAGTGTCTTGCCCAAGGACACTTCAGTATGTGGAGTCACATGGGCCGGGAATCGAACCGCCAACCCTACGATTAGTGGACCCGCTAAAACCACCTGTGCAACAACCGCCTGTCTTCAAATCTCTTTCTTCTTCTTCAGAATGAATTGGAGTTGTTAGTTTTCTATAACAGTAGTTCTAGCTGTAATGCTAATAACAGGTTCATTAGTGTTTTTGCATTAGGAGCAATGGTCCATAACTAAAAGACTAATTTTGTGTTAATAAATTTTGTCTGAGCCATGGTAACCAGTGCAGTGTTACACATTTGAAGCACCACGGTGAATGTTGATGCACACCAATTGTTTTGCAGTCTCAGTGAAATTCAATATGTGAAAAAAAGGAGAACCCACATGTTTCTGATGAACATTAGGCATCTAGAAAAAAGGGTAATGTCTAAGATATTGGTTTATTGACTGTCAGCTATGGGTAATACACAAATACAGATTAAGAACTCAGAGACCCACGTCCATCTATGCCAAAGATTGTTATGGGTATAAAGTTATCAAAAATGTTCCAGATTTTTCAACACTTTGAGAATAAGAACATTCAGACTGAATTACATCAGCCTGTGAATTCTACTCAAGTTATTTAGGTTATGACTAAACAATCTTTAGTATGAGCTGATGAGGCTGTTTTGATGAACAGTCAAATGTTTTGACTATCCAACCCTTTTAACAGTCAAGTTATACTTATAAATAATTTAAAAAGATTTTTTTTAGTGACAAACTGACTTGAAAAACTATTGATACACGAGTCACAATTTGCAACAATGATCAGTCAGATACTGTAAATATACAAGCTGAACCAACAGTCACTAGTCTAACAGCATGCTGCAGGCTGGGATGTTCCCAGGAGAAACAACAACACTTTCAGGGGAAATGGAGACTCAGTAGCTAGTTATGACTAGCTAACTAGCATTAGCTAATCACATTCACTGCGAGTGAATTCATTCATATTCACTTAACGATGATGGTGTTGGCATTAGTAGCTGTCACGCTTGGGCTCAAGGGAGGAAACAGTCGCGGGAGATGCGGAAGTGAGGAGAAAGCGCGTGGCGATGACAGAGTGGTAAAAGCGCCGGTTAGGGTCAGGCTTATTGAATGTAGTCAAAGTAGTAGCGAGGGTCAGGCGATCGGATGAAGAGACTAGAAAGAGGCAGGCAGTAAACGTAGTCAAAGTGGTTGCCAGGGTCAGGCGATCAGACAAACAGACTTGAAAGAGGCAGGCAGTAAATGTAGTCACAACAAAGGCGGAAAACACGGTCAGGTACACGGTGGAGCAAAATACGAAAAAAAGGCTTGGTAACGCTAAGGAACTAGTCGATAAGACGTCTGTTTTGATGTTCTTGGAACCTGGTCGGTAGGATAGCGTAAAGTCGAATCATGTGAAGAATAGGGCCCAGTGGGCCTAGCGGGAATTGAGTCTTTTGGCAGTTCGAATGTACTCAAGATTCTTGTGGTCCTTAAAGATGATGAAGGGGTGATTCGCTCCCTCTAGCCAATGTCGGAATAGTTTCTAAAGCCAACTTTACGGCTAGCAGCTCTCTGTCTCCCACGTTGTAATTCTGCTCCGCGGGCAAGAAGGTTTGGGAAAAATAGGCTATGGGGTGGAGCTTCGGCTTCTCCCCGAACCTTTGGGACAAGACGGCTCCTACCCCGACCTCTGATGCGTCCACCTCGACCGTGAAAGGTGTCGAGGGGTCTGGATGCTTTAAGATGGGGGCGGTTGTAAAGGCCAACTTGAGCCTCTCCAGAGCTCGTTGGGCTGAGGGGTTCCAATTGAGGCGTCCAGGTTTCCACTGTTGGAGGGTGGTGAGAGGTTTTGCCACCGTGCTGAAGTTCCTTATAAATCTTCGGTAGAAATTGGCAAACCCTAAGAAGCACTGTAGCTCTTTAACGGTAGTGGGTGTGGGCCACCCATGTACTGCCTTGACCTTCCCTTGATCCATGGCGACTCCCTGGGGACTGATCATGTATCCCAGAAAGGCAATGGTATGCTGATTGAATTCACATTTTTCTTTCTTTACATATAACTGGTTCTCCTACAGGCGACGCAGAACCTGGTGGACATGTTGAACACAGAAGGGGCGTTGGCCAGCCCATATGGCATTACCTGGTACTCATAGTGCCCCGAAGTGGTGCTAAACCCCGTCTTCCACTCGTCTCCCTCCCGGATCTGCACCAAATTGCATGCGCTGCGTAAATCTAACTGTGTAAAAACTGTGGTGGTGCGGAGTTGTTCCAGGGCTAACGGGACTAAGGGCAAGGGGTAGCGGTATTTCACACGGCATTGGTTAAGTCCCCAATAATCAATAACATGGACGGAGCCCCCCTCCCTTCTTCTTGACAAAAAATAATCCTGCTGAGGCCGGGGATGTGGAGGGTCTTATATATCCCTGTTGCAATGCCTCCTGGATGTACTCCTCCATGGCTTCCTGTTCCTTGAGGGTCAGGGGGTAAACTCTTCCCCGGGGTAGTGTGGCGCCGGGAAGGAGGTCGATCCTGCAATCATATTCTCAGTGAGGGGGAAGCCCGCTTGCCTTCTTCTTGCTAAAGATCTCCAGGAGGTCATGGTAAGCCAGGGGAATCAATACAGGTTTGGCTGGATTGGGACTTTCTATAGTGGTGGATGATAGTGGGATTACCAGGTCCTGGAGGTAGTGAGTAATACATTGTAGTGACCACTGCACAATCTCTCTGCATGCCCACGATAATTGGGGGTTATCGTGCTTCAACCAGGGAAGGTCGAGAACCACGGGATGACAAGCTGTCTCTATGACATACAGCCGGATGGTTTCTTGGTGTAGGGCGCTGACCCACAGGTGGAGTAATTTGGTGCAATGTGTGATCACGCCCCTCCTGATGGGGGCACCGTTGATGGCGTAGACGCGACGTGGGTGTTCCAAAGGGCAGACGGGAAAGTTATACTGAGTGATGGTGGCTTGGGAAATGAAGTTACCGGCTGCTCCGGAGTCAATCTGGGCTTCTACAACATAAGAGCAGGATGAGTTCTATAACAATACAGGAAATGTAAAAGCAGATTGTTCCCCACAAAGAACAAGTGGTTGCCTGCTTACCTCGAGGCAAGGTCGTGGCTTCTCAGGGCACTGCCGACTGAAGTGGTTGGGCTTGCCGCAGTAGAAGCAGCGGTTCTCCCGGCAGGGTCTCTTCTGTTTGCTCATGCGGGTTTTGCCCAATTCCATGGGCTCCTCAGGGCTCAACGGGACTGGCGGCAACCTTAACAACGGGGTTAAGAGCACGGCCCTTAAGTAGACGGTCGAGGCGTATTGCCAGTGTGATCAGTGTGTCCAGCGTCCCCTCATCATCGTGACATGCCAACTCCTTGATGACATCAGTGTTCAATCCATGGCGGAACAGGGTTTTCAATGCTGGATCATTCCATCTGCTTCTGGCGGCTACTATCTGGACTTCTACAGCATAATCCGCAACACTGCGCGCCCCTTGGGATAATGACAACAACTGCTCTCCGGTCTCTCGGTTGTCCGAGGAGTGGTCGAAGACAGTGCGGAAGCGGGCTGTCAGCTGCACATAAGAGCGGGTCCCGCCTCCCTCCTGATCTCTTTGCCGGTCAAGAGCTCCATGAAGTGGACGATTTTCTGCTGATCAGTCATGTCGGGATAGGTGGAAAAAAAGAGAGCACTGCAGAAGGAAAGCCCGACAGCGTGCGGGATCTCCGTTGTACTTCTCAGGCATTGGCGTAGAAGGTAACCGTGGCGAGGGACGAATGCTTGAGGGGGGCGTGGCCAGAACCATGTTGGAATGCGCTGCTTGCCTGAGCCGCGTATCCTCCTCAGACAGTGCGGCGATTTGTGCGTTCTGTTTGCTAAGCATTCGACCATGTCCCTCAATGGCAGTGGCCCATCAAGGATCTCCCACTGGTTCCATAGAGGCGAAGTATTCTGTCACGCTTGGGCTCAAGGGAGGAAACAGCCACGGGAGATTCGGAAGTGAGGAGAAAGCGCGTGGAGATAACAGAGTGGTAAAAGTGCCAGCTAGGGTCAGGCTTATTGAATTTAGTCAAAGTAGTAGCGAGGGTCAGGCGATCAGACGGACAGACTGAAAAGAGGCAGGCAGTAAACGTAGTCAAAGTGGTTGCGAGGGTCAGGCGATCAAACGAACAGACTTGAAAGAGGTAGGCAGTAAACGTTGTCAACAAAGGCGGAAAACACGGTCAGGTACACGGTGGAGCAAAATACGAAAACAGGCTTGGTAACGCTTAGGAACTAGTCAATAAGGCGTATACTTCGGATCAGGTGAATGTGGCAGAGGGGAATTTATACAGACAGGGAGCTGTGTGGAATAATTGGCAACAGGTGCGTGCACTCAGAATTCAGGAGAGGGAGAGCGATCGTAGGGTTGGCGGTTCGATTCCCGGCCCGGATTACTCTACATGCCGAAGTGTCCTTGGGCAAACACTGAACCATAAGTTGCCCCCGATGGCAAGCTAGCACCTTGCATGGCAGCTCTGCTAACATGAGTGTGTGGGTGAATGAGACACAAGTGTAAAGCGCTTTGGATAAAAGCGCTATATAAGTGCACCATTTACTATTTACCAAAATGATAATAACAAAGAAGACGGGCTGTTTTAGTTCATTCAAGAAAGATTTCATGTCAGGTTACTACAAGCAGCATATAACCATATCTGAGTATCTGGTCTCAGTCTTTGTTACGAAACAGGACTCAAGACAGGAAGTAAGCACAGGAGTGCCACTTAAATAAACACATGAGGAGGTGGGTAACCATAAAACTCGAACTTAAGCAAGGAGCATGAAACTTAACAGGGTGTTGAAACTCTACCACCTTTAACTAACTTAAACAGTTCTTCTTTAACTAGAAATGAGGCAGTACATACTTCTCTAATTATGGCATGAACACATGTAACTGTGACATGAACACATCATCTAACTAAAGTATGAACGCTTCATTTAACTAGCGCATGAACACTTAATTTATCTAATGCATGAACACTTCATTTAACACTTCATTTAACACTAACACTCTTAACTCTGGATTTGGCATAAACACTCCTAACAAGGCATTGTCACGGTTCCCCCTGATGACCAGGTGCAGGTACTGCACCGGTCATGGCTTCCCCTGGTGGCCGGGTGCAGGCACTGCAACGTTGCTGGTCATGGCTCCCCCTGGTGGCCGTGTGCAGGCACTGCACCTTTGCTCTGCCTGAGGCAGAGAGCAATGATAGTTCTCAACACGTGAACTGTGTTTACGTTTTTGTGTTTGTCTCCACCCCAGTTTGCCGGTAGACTCCATGTCCCTGCAGCCACTGCTCACCCAAAGTCACATGTTTTCCTGCACCTGTTTCACGTTGTGGTTAATGAGCACTGATGTGTGTGTGTATATATAGTCCTTGTTTTCACATAGTCTTTGTCTTTCGTTGTTTAGACTCATGTCTCTGTGTCACGGTGTTTGTGGTTAGTCTTAGTGTTTGGTTTTGTTTCGTGCCATTCTGTTTATGTATAGTAGCCTTTGTGTTTGTTTCAGGCAATAGTGTTTATGTAGATTAATCTTAGTGTCTTTGTTTTGTTGTTTTGTTTTTTCGTTTTCAATAAATATTCAAACGCAAGTCTGCTCCTGCTTCCACCTCCCTTGCGTCCAAGCATGATAGGCTTAGCACAAACTCTCTTATCTATGGCATGGTGTAAACATTCTTAACTATGGCATGGCATAAACACTCTTAATTATGGAATGGCATAAACACTCTTAACTATGGCATGGCATAAACACTCTTAACTATGGCATGGCATAAACACTCTTAATTATGGAATGGCATAAACACTCTTAACTACGGCATGGCATAAACACTCTTAACTAGGCAAGACATAAACACTCTTAACTATAGCATGGCATAAACATTCTTATCTACGGCATGGCATGAACACTCTTAACTATGGCATGGCATAATCACTCTTATCTACGGCTGGCATAAACACTCTTAACTAGGCATGGCATAAACACTCTTAACTAGGCATGGCATAAACACTCTCAACTACGGCATGGCATAAACACTCTCAACTATGGCATGGCATAAACACTCTTAACTAGGCAAGGCATAAACATTCTTATCTACGGCATGGCATAAACACTCTTAACTATGGCATGGCATAAACACTCAACTATGGCATGGCATAAACACTCTTAACTATGGCATGGCATAATCACTCTTATCTATGGCATGGCATAATCACTCTTATATACGGCTGGCATAAACACTCTTAACTAGGCATGGCATAAACACTACTAACTACGTCATGGTCTTGACATGAACATGACCAGATGTTGTGTTAGTCTTGCTCCTTGGTCTTGACTTGGACTCCATTGGCTATGGTCTTGGTCTTGGTTTAAAAATCCTAAGTTTTTCACTTAAACACTTTCATTTAAAACGTAGATGAGGCCCCTTGGACGCCTGTCAGTAACAATGTATCCGGCAAGTCCTTGGCAATACTGGCCTGTCATTAACTTGTAGTTAACAATTATAGTGTTGTAAGTTAGTGCCAAACAGCTAGCTTAATCTGAGTGCCCAATTCTTCCAACCTTAAGCTGCTTTCACACTGCAACCCTAATTTACCAGTCTTGGCTAACTAACTAGTCTAGCGCTGTTCTCTAGATTATATTTATCATTAGTAATCATGTA
>JAFFST010045423.1:26598-36598 GCA_022414735.1 Noturus placidus
GGGGGCACACACCTATTTTCCTTAATAAATGGAAATATAGTAAAAAGGAATAGACATAAATAAATAGAATAGATGAAGAAAAGACAGATCCGTTGGCAGGGTTCATTAAAGCGGGACATATAGAAAATATTTTGTACTTTAAATTGCGGGGACAGATTGGTATTTCCTCAACATTGCGGGGACACGACCCCACCAAAGAATGCGTGGTTACGCCCATGCCGGAATCAGTTGTTAACTTGTTGAAGGTTTAAACAAGAAACCTTTTTGTGATCTCCATCATGCCTTAACCGGCCAAGTTAATGACGACGAATTTATCTCAGCCTGTTAACCCCACCCACATTACATTACTAATTCAGTTAACTTTCCTTATGTGCATTTTGCCGTTAGTGCGATTGCTTTAAACTGGTGGGCCCTTTAAGATTTTTGTGTTTATGATGACTTCGAAGGTCACATGACAGTGCTAACATGGCGGATATAGTATATCCAGGATTGTATTCAATGTTGTTTCAATGGCCGTGCAGTAGCTATTCCATCGAATGCAGTAAGTACTGTCACAGTACGTGATTTTGGACGCATCCATTGTTGTGCCATATTCTTTCTATTTTTTAAACAACAGATTTAATGGTGCTTTTTGGGATATTTTTTTTTGTTTAAAGAAATAATTTTTAAAACACTGAACTTTTCCCCTAGACCTTTCTTTAAGTATGTCCTAAAAAAATCTACTGTCTTCCAGGAATAGGTGTATTTATATTGAGATCACGTGACAGTTTAATTGGTGTCCGTTCAACTAATGATGTAACTTCTGATGACAACTAAATAAATTTAGGGGTTTCACAACAAAAGTAATGTTCCTAACTATATTAATTATGGCACATGTTGTGTAGATTCATGACTTACAATCTCAGCTAAGTCCATTTCAGTTTCAGACTCTACCAGTAAAAAATATGAAAAGGTTCAAGGGGGTGAATACTTAGTCAAGGCACTGTACATGTTTTACGATCTATCTCTTATCAAAGAATTACGAATGATAAAGTTCCTCACGCTTCACACCGAGCAGATCACAGTGTGTGCACTACATGTACAAATACTTCCTATATGGATTACTTAGAGCTCTAATGGTGTAGAGTTAATACAGTGTAATAAAACTTTATCTTACAAACTCTAGTTAGCAAAGAAACACTGTATCTTCTTGTCTTCTTGCTGTTGATTCAGCTCATTGGCTAATGGGCAAACCCTTGTGGAGCTGACAGAGCAAGAAAGAATGCTAGAACAGGAAAAATACAAACCTTTATAAACTTTGTAAACTGGTCTATGAGACATTGCTTAAAATGTTAGTGAATGGTACAAAATACAGGTACAAATGAGGTTTGGACCTAGGCATTGCAATGAAAGGTGGTGTGTGTGTGTGTGTGTTTGTGTGTGTGTGTGTGTGTGTGTGTGTGTGTGTGGGTGTGTGGGTGGGTGGGTATGGCACAAGATTGATCTTCTTGGTGGCAGCTTGTGATAGGAATAGTGACACGCTCCATCCCTCCATAGTTCTAGGTTCTTCTCCTTCTTCTCCAAGAGAGAATAACCCTTGAGGCCCCTTTATGAGGGTTAGAATTTTTGGGATATACCTGTCCCAGTCTTGTGAAGTCTGTATCGGCCGGATGAGCGGATGAGGTCACTGTGGACCCAACAGTCTTTCAGTCGTGTTTTCAGACATGTTTGTTGTACGCATAGAGCAGGATGAGGTACATAGGAAATCCTGGTCAACCACCACGCCCGGTGCCACTTTCAGTCATCTGGACTTGGACTTGGCACTGGATCATGGTTGTCACAGGGAAGAGAGAGTGAGGACGATGCTGCACAAGTCTTCCTCACTTTAATCCAATATGAAGTGACCTCCTGAATCTCACTTTCGGACGTCTAAAGTCATTAGTTTGGAATTGACATCAAGTGTAATCGACATGGATTCAAGTGAAGCTTTGCATGTACAAGGCCGTCGTCCTGTCCTCCATGCTCTATGGCTCAGGAAGTTGGACCGTCTATCAATGGTTTGCCAGAAAACTTAATCACTTTCATCTCAATTGCCTTGATGTATCCTTAACATCAAATGACAGGACAGAATACCAGACACCGAATTCCTGGAGCAGATGAAACTACCCAGCATCTTCGCAATGCTGAAACAAATTCACCCGCACTGGGCCAGTCACCTCAGCAGGATGTCGGACGCACGTCTCCCCATATAACGCATCCTATACGGTGAACTTGTAGCTGGACCATGATCTTGCTGCGAAACGCTTCAAGGATACTATGAAGTCAAATATAAAGGACTTCAATATTGACTATAATAAATGGGAAATTATTGCACAAGACCGCAACATGAAACAAGAAGTGAAACAAGGAACCACAGCCTTTGAGGAAAAAAAGATAGACAAGGCAAGAAAGAAGCGCCAAACCAGAAAACAAGCCGGAAATTAAAGATCCATTCACCAACACAGGGAACAACTTGTCTGCCCACACTGCAGTCACACATTTCCTGCTTGCATAGGGCTGGTGGACATCTGTGCGTCCATAGAGATGTTGCTTCATCTCAAACTTTATCAAAAATACACCCCCATGATGACGACAATGATGCACAAACTTGGACTTCTTCAAAATCGACGGACAAACTTCCATGTGTGTGTAACAAGATTGCATTAAGTTCAGGCATATGTCCATTAACCGAGTATGTAAAATGGTTCTGATACTGCAGGTGATACTTTGGATATTTTTAATTAGTAGCTGATTAAAGCATTTAATGCAAGAGTTTTTCCTACATACATCTTCTTATCTTATTGCTGCCATAGCAACAAGGAGCAAAGCTAACAGAGATGCCATTAATGTTGCATCCTTTGCTGAAGTCACACACCACAGTAAGTGAAAAATCGTTTGTATGAAGGTGCTTAGTGAAATGAAATCTATCCATCCCTGCATCCACCCATTCATCCAATCGTGTTTATATTTGTTTATACATCCACCCATTCATGCTTCCATCCAATTCAACCTTCCATTCATTCATCCATCCTTATATTTGTTTACCCATCCCCCATTCAAGCATCCACCCATTCAACCATCCATTCAAGTGTTACATATTTATTTATCCATCCATCCATTTGTTTATTTATCCACCACATCCCCCCATTTATCCTTCCATCTTTTCATCCATTCACCCACTCCATTCTCCAATCCATCCATCCATCATCCATCCATCTATCCATCCATCAACCCACTCCATCAATACATACATCTACCCACTTCATCCATCCATCCATCCATCCATCCATCCATCCATCCATCCATCCATCTATCCATCCATCAACCCACTCCATCAATACATCCATCTACCCACTTCATCCATCCATCCATCCATCCATCCATCCATCCATCCATCCATCCCGTACAGTTCATAATCTATGTGGTTGTACACCTGGACAGTTTCTTGTGCTGACTGGTCAGCGAGAGGTCAGCGTTTCCAATGTGAGTGAGTTCAAAATCAGGTCAGTGTGCAGATAAGCCTTTCCAGGCTAATGCCATTAGCAATAGCAGTGGTGGTAGATTATTATTCTGAGAACTTGGTTTTGAACCTGGAAGTCATGAGTTTGATACTGGATGGTAACACACAAAGCTCAGAAGCTCTAACTGCTCCAGGGTGATTTATCCCTGCTTTTGGGGAAAGCTTTAGCTGAGAGAGATAATAATTAAAGTCACATACCAGCATTGTCTGTCTCCTCCATCAAGTTCTCAAACATCAGATCTCACACGAAGCGACATTTGTCACATATCGTTATCATTTTTCATGAACACAAATGAACCTTCCAGTTATCACTTATTCTATAGCAGCTGCTGTTATAGAAACGTCATCAACAACATCTGAGCAATCAGAATCAAGAATATGAAAGTGCTGTGGTATAACAGCTTTAACTCACTATGATTGTCAAATACAAATTTTAAAACAGTATCCATTCATCCATCCATCCATCCATCCATCCATCCATACGGCAAGCTCTACGGCTTACTCTTTTTTCAGGGTCACGGGTAACTCGGAACCTATCCCAGGGGGCATCGGCACAAGGCGGGGTACACCCTAGACAGGGTGTCAATTTAAAACAGTATTTTGTATTAAATTAGCTATTCCTCTGGCAACAGATCTGGTTGAGAGCAGGGCATCCGGGATGAGAGGAAATGTGGTGATGATGGACAGAGACGGAGGACAGATTAGAGAGTATGAGGAGAACTGATGAGTGAGGTTAAGAAGCTTATAGATGCTTAACCCCCTCCTTTCCTCCCTTATCTTCCATCCTGTGCCATCTGGCAGTGTGCAGGGTTAAAGCTGAAGATTTAGAGGCTGGAGAAAAGAGAATTAAGAAAGCGATCATGTAAACAGAAGCCTCATGAATAAAAGTGCTATTCAGTGAATGCAGTATTAAGTGCAAAAGCTAGTATCCCCCATATATGCATTCATAAAGCTAAATATAAGGCAACGTCAGTCAGGAACATGGGGTGATGCAATCTGACATAATTTGGATTTTAGCACTATTAATATCACAAAATATACTGTACTATTATGATGAATAAATGAATGTTATCAAAACTATATCCATCCATCCATCCATTTTCAGTACCACTTATCCTACACAGGGTCACAGGAAGCATGGAGCCTATCCCAGGGAACTCGCGGCATGAGGTGGGGGACACCCTGGACGAGTGCACACACTTTCACACTACAGACAATTTAGAAATGCCAATCAGCCTACCACACATGTCTTTGGAATGGGGGAAGAAACAGTAGTCCACTTAGGAAACCCCCGAAGCACAGGGAATATATGCCAACTGTGCATACACAAGGCAGAAGTGGGAATCGAACCCCCAACCCCAGAGGTGCGAGGCAGATGTTCTTAACCACCATGCCCCCTATGAAACTAAATTGTTTGTAAAAAATGTAATTTCTTTTTCTTTTAATTTTATCCTAATGGTGCGCAAATATTTGCACTAAACTGTCTTTTAAAAATGTGATAAACAAATCATATTATTTGTTTATTAACATTTAACATTTAGGAATTGGATCTCAGGTGTGGATTTGATATTTAAAAAAAAAAAAAAAAAGATTTATGACATTTTTAAACGGCGCAAACATACATTCCGTGCACGGAAAGGCTGCATTTGTTCTCATGTGCTTTTACGATTTTCTGCTGATTATTTCCACACCACTGATTATCTGATTGATTGGTTGATCACTGAGGTATTTGGGGGATAAATTAGTAAACATCTTAATGAGAATCTCTTAATATATTAAATTACCACTAAATGACTGACACAATCAACATAAAATTGTAATTAAAACAATCAGACTGCTCATTAAGATGGTAGCTTAATGACATCGAACAGGTTTGTTAATTGGGTAAACTTGCATAAATTAGTGAAACAGCTGATTTATTCGCTCGCTTGTTGCCCAAGGGAGAAAGCATTGCGGGCTTCATTTAACGGCCTAATGATGATACTGAACGGTGTTTGTGTTGATAGAAACACCTTCATCAGTAGATTTGCAAACTATCTCTAAACATTGGACAACATGATTCTTCTCTAATGGTCCTTCAGTAATGTGCCAAAACTTTCAGAGCTGTTTTTTAATAGCTTTAAGGAAAAAATGATAGATTAGCATTTGTGTATGTGGAAATAATGCCAGCACAAAATAATGTCCTATATACTGTATTGTGAATGGTATAAACAGGCTGGCATTTTTAAGCACTCACTCTCTTTTGAGGAAAAATACATGGAAATTCGCAAGTATACAGAAAGTAGATGCTCGGCATCTGTAAACAGTTGTAAACGGTGGATGTTCTGAAACATCCACTAAAACACAAACATTAATAATGTTACAGAAAAAAACGGAAAGCACAAACTCCTCAGAGTGTTAGAGAGCTTTAACACTGGAGACACCAAACACCTTCAGACCAATCAGAATCGGGAATTCGACAGCATTGTGGTATAATTCAGTTTAGTAGCTAGTTAAGTTGGCTAATGTCATGATGCCTTGAATTGGCAATTTTATTCCATTTCCTGTGCACAGGCCTCTTCAAGTCATTCCACAGGTTTTCGGTGGAATTTTGATCGGGTCTATGATTGGGCCATGCCTTAACGTTGATCATCTTCTTCATTATTGTGCTAGAAGGTGAAATTTATCTTCAGCTGTTTAACAGAGCCCGGCAGGTTTTGTGCCAAAATAGACTGGTAGTTGGAGCTATCCATGATTTGAGCTATAGAAGCAGCCCCACAGTTTGATGCTTCCACCACCATGCTTCACTGGGGGTATGGTGTTCTTTCAGTGATAAACTGTCCTGTTTTTGCCCCAAACATATAATATTTTTTAGATTTATAGTCTAAAGGTTCTACATTGTCAGTAAGTCATTTTGCCACATGGTTTAAGGTCATTTAAGTATGCTTGGATGTTTTTTTTTTTTGTTTTTTTTTGTGAGAAAGGCTATCCATATTATAGGCTAAATGGCTAAAGGGCTCTAAAGAACTCCTGTAATGTTGCCATAGGACTCTTGGCAGCCTCCCTGAGAAGTTTCCATATTCTCCGTTCATCTATTTTTGAGGGATGTTCTATTATTGGTGATGTCACTGTAGTGCCCCATTTTCTCCACTTGTTGATGAGGGCCTTCACGGTGTTCCATGGTATAGCTCATGTTTTGGAAATTCTTTTGTAGCCCTCTTCTGCTCGATACCTTTCAACAATGAGATCCCATACATGCTTTGTACGCTCTACATGGACCATGGCTTCAGTAGTCAGATGAAACCAAAAAATTTTAAGAATCATTAAAAAAGATGTGCATTTTTTTTCCAATTTGAAATATATCTATTTGTTTTTCACGTCTTTTTTTAGGCTGCTATATCACATTAAAAATGGAAAAATATCATGATTTCTCCATCTGGGGATTATCTTATCTTATCTTATCTTATCTTATCTTATCTTATCTTATCTTATGATTTATCTTATCTTACAACACACATATCTGCAATTTTAACAGGGGTGTGTAGACTTTTTATAGCCAATGTAAATGAGATGTGTGTGTGTGTGTGTGTGTGTGTGTGTGTGTGTGTCCTGAAGCTAACGTCTTGTTATTGGACATAGAAATAGCTGTGGCATTGGCAGGGTGAGTGCTGCAGCGGGGTGTGTTGGGGGTGCAGTCAGTGTTCAGAGGGGTATTTTTGGGGGGCTTTCACCCTATCTGACCCCACCACCTCGTCCTCGGAGCCAAAAGTCACTCAGGCGCCACATCACATGAGACAGTCAGCGGCCAAGTGCCAGCTTAGATCACTGTGGATCTGCTGCTAATGCATGTTATGGTAAGCTCTCCTCTCACCGCCTCGTGAAATCTCCCCTCTCTTCCCTGTCCTCTTTACAGATCTCTCATGTCCTCGCTGGTACTCGGGCCTTCTATATTTTCCTCTTTCTATGTGCTACTCTTCTTTTTCTCTTTTCTAGCCCCTGTCCTGCTGTCCTGCTGTGATGGACAGAGCAGTCTCTCGCAGGGAACCACAACCATCCAGGACAGGACCGGGGCAGAATAGATCACAATCTGATAGGATATTAGTGTCTATGTGTGAATGTGTATTTTTATGGATGATTCTCACATTTCTGACTCCTTTGGGATTTGAGACCTCTCTCTCTCTCTCTCTCTCTCTCCCCCCCCCCTCTCTCTCTTTCTCACTCTCTCTCTCTCTCTCTCTCACTCACTTTCTCTTTCTCTCTCTCTCTCTTTCTCTCTCTCTCTCTCTCTCTGGCTGTAATGAAGCAGACAGCTCATAAGTCACTACAGAGATGCTGCCTGTTCCCACGTGGGCCCCGACATGCAGCTCCGTGTCCTCAGATACCCCTCCTGCTCACAGGGATGAACAGCTCGGATACCGAAATTGAGCACATCCTTCTGAAAGGGGGCACAAATAACATTTAGGATAACCAAAGACATAATTAGGAAATGTTTAAATATGGTACATATTAAATCGACTTTCATAAATGTCATTTATAATATATACATATCATCTATGATGATTCTGATTGGTCAGAAGGTTTCAGTTCACTTTCTACAACAGCAGTTCTGATGGTACATCATTCCTATAGTATCATCTTAGCTAGCTAGCAACAGGAAAAAATATAATTTATAGATGTTTTATCATAAGGGAAAATGTAATTCATGTACATGAAGCAACATTACATGAAAGTTTAATCTTTATTTAAAAAATTGTTGACAAATTACAGTGGTATAAAAGGAATCAAGCACTTTTGATCATGCTGTTATGAAAATTGTTGATTATTTTATTAGAACTGCATGTCCTTTCTTGTTTTATTCCTTACTTAATAATAAAGTGCATTATGCAGCCACAAGTTTACATATGCCTTGCAGAATCTGCAAAATATTATCTGCAAAATGCAAAATGTAACGCACAAGAATTTCAATTGTTATAATTTTGTTTAAAGATCTAATTTTATTCATTTCGTACTGCCCTTCAAATGCTACATAAGATATTTACATGTTTCGAAAAGACAAAATAATAACAATTTACACTGATCATCCTGTTCAAAAATGAACACCCCCCTGGTGCTTAATGTATCGTGTTGCCTTCTTGAGTATCAGTGAATGTTTGCACCTTTTGTAATAGTTGTGTACGAGTCCCTCAGTTTAACTGGGAGTTTAACTGCTCATGACAAAAAACTCATGAACAACAATCACAAAACATGAACACAGTTGTTGATCATCAAAGTAATTATTGTGTCTTGTGGAAATAGCATAGCAATGTGAAATAAAAAAAAAATTATATATATAATAATAAAAAAAAAAATCTAAATGCCCGGCGCACGGTGGCTTAGTGGTTAGCACGTCCGCCTCACACCTCCAGGGTCCAGGGTTTGAGTCCCTTCAGGGCCATGTGTGTGCGGAGTTTGCATGTTCTCCCCATGTGTCGGGGGTTTCTTCCGGGTACTCCTGGTTTCCTCCCCCAGTCCAAAGACATGCATGGTAGGCTGATTGGCGTGTCTAAAGTGTCCGTAGTGTATGAATGTGTGTGTGTATGTGATTGTGCCCTGTGATGGACTGGCACCCTGTCCAGGGTGTACCCCGCCTTGTGCCCGATGCTCCCTGGGATAGGCTCCAGGTTCCCTGTGACCCTGAAAAGGAGTAAGCGGTTGAAGATGGATGGATGGACATCTAAATGCTATTTCTACGATTTTTAATTATTATTAATCATTTTACAGATCCTGCAGCATAAATTTATTACTGCAACTGTATATACAGTATATATAACTCCTACAGCAATGCTACAGTATTTGTTTAATACATGCATTATAAGCTATATTACAGATCGAACACACACACACACACACACACACACACACACACACACACACACACACACACATGTATTTGGTCCATACATCACACGATAGTTATCAGATTATTAAATTATATTTCTGCTGAAGAATGGTGTGCAGGCTACGTGTGTATTATTGATATCATGTTAACCTGACAAACCGAAGAAATCTGTGTTATCATTCGCCTACTGCTTAAAATTCACCTACAGTAAAAACAGTGTGATAGCTGAGACTGGGCATCATCAGCCATTCCTGCAAAGCGCCATTTCTATTAATACCAATAGTTTTCTTTTGGAGACGTTCCAATGATGTGCCTCAGAGAGGCGGGGGGACTTGGGGGTATATGGGGCGGATATGGGGGGATGAGGGAGGATGATAAGAGTGTTTGTTGCTGGAGTGTATTGGGTGAATCAGGTGGTGTGGGGTGGATGGGGGTCTATAAATTAGCCAGCTGAGAGAAATAGGATTGTCTAGAGATGATGTAATACACCTGATGAATTATTGCATCGCCATGTCCCCACTTCTTGCATGAGCTCATTGCCCTTCATCTGCAGCCTCATATCCCAGGATTCATTTCAGCCCGTTAGGTGCAAAAGTTGGCTTCGG
>JAFFST010045423.1:44037-55340 GCA_022414735.1 Noturus placidus
GAAAAGTAATTACTAAGTCATTACCAAGTACTAAGTCATGTTTTGCAAAGGGGTCAAATACTTATTTCCCTCATTAAAATGCAAATCAATTTATAACATTTTTGACAACATTTTCTTGTTGTTATTCTGTCTCTCACTGTTCCAATAAAACTGCCATTAAAATTATAGACTCATCATTTCTTTGTTAGTGGGCAAACGTACAAAATCAGCAGGGGATCAAATACTTTTTTCCCCCTCACTGTATGAAAGAGAGAAGGGTATGTTGGGACACTTAAGTCTAATTCGAGGTCATGAAATTGTAATGGGTGCACAGGATGTAAGATATCTGTTGAGCATTTAATGCACCGTTTTGATTTGTTGAATTAACAAAATACCAACGTTTCCAATGTTAATTTCTTAATTTCAAACACTTTAAAGGTTTGAAGGATAAGTTGACCAAGTATTCATCATTACGTGTATTTCATAAGTTTATCAATAAAATATTCATCCCTAGAGATTGCAATGAGGTAATGAGGTAAAAGTAATGTCTCTTTGTAAGATGGCAATGTCCTTAAAAAATCTAACTTTTTGTGGACTTTACTATGACATTAATAGTGTCATATTTATGTATTTTTATTGTCCTTGAATGTCATTCTATAGTTTTGTGAGTGTATTTACGACCAAACCATACATTTCAATGTGACATAATGTGAATGATTACATGAAACTGCTAAACAGTGGTGCTGAATACTGAATAGTGAAGTTTGAATAGTGCTTAAATCCATACAGGTCTGATTACTGAAGGGTGCAGTTTTGGTATCAAATCCCCACGAGACACATGTAACTCGACTCTGACTACAGCCCTTTGAAAACAAAACAAAACAAATAGAGAGTGTATCTGTGTGTGTGTGTGTGTGTGTGTGTGTGTGTGTGTGTGTGAGAGAGAGAGAGAGAGAGAGATGGAACTAGAAAAGAAAAAAAAAAAACAAGAGATGACTGTCCTGCATGTCATTTCTAAGCGAATGCATTAAAAGTGTAATAACAGTTTAAGGATACAATCCATCATGGCTGTCCTTTGCTACAGGGAGAGAGAGAAAGAGAGCTTGAGAGAAAGATACATCTCACAGGTCATCATTTTCTGTTGATTAAATGACAAATAATAGCCCATTCATCAATAACATTAGATGAAAGCCGAAATGATTTATTGCCGTTTGGCTTAGTAATATGGCGGCGCAGCCTGGTCACTCAAGTGCTACAACAGAAATGGGTATGTGTGTGTGTGTGTGTGTGTGTGTGCGCGCGCGTCTGATTTTAAGGCCAGCCGAACACAGGAAACGAGAAAAAGAATGAGCACACCTCGGACACGGTGAGGGGGAAGGTGACACTGTGAGCACGGCAGTCAGTCTGCGGTAATGAAGTTTAAGTGAGTGACTGATGGCCTTATTCAGCAGCATGCATTGAGGTGTGTGTAGTTTTGATGTAACTGATTTTATATACACACACCGTAACTACACTGTTGCACTCTCTGCTCAGACTCCAACTTTCTGCTCAGAATTTGTCATCAATGACTGGTAGAACATGTTAACACACACACAGTGCCACCTTGCAGTCCTTGAAGCTCTACACAAAGAAAATGCCTTCTGACTTGGTCCTTCTTGACATGTCTACAGACTTTGACACTCCTCATTTCCAATATTGCCGCCTTGAAAACTGGGAGTTACAGTATACTATATGTCATGTTGGTTTTTTTTTTTGGCATATCTACTAGCCATAGCATGAAGCAGCTCAGTATCTCATCACAACCTCAACACTGGTGTTCCGCAGGGTTCAGTTCTGGGTCCAGACTTATTCCTATACAAAATCTCTCGGTTCTATGATCAGATCTCCTTTTTTTGTATTTCCTTTTCATTTTCTCAATCCACCAGAGGCCAAGTATCAATCTCATGATACTAAACATGATACTACCACATCTATGCTTCACTGTAGGGATGGTGTTGTCATGGTGATTAACAGCATTGGGCTCCCACCAAATTTACACCTTTGTGCCGAGGACAAAATGCGTATGGTTATCTTGTGGACATTTTCCCAACAAATTTCCAGGTTGAAACACTAGAAAATGGGGGTATACTAACTTAATAATATTAACTTGTCACAATGGCTTATTACAAAATAACCACCATGGCACCTCAGTGGCTCTGTGTATTGTTGTGTTTAAAACCATCTGCCAAAGCAAATAATGCAGATGCTCTAAATTTTTTTTTTTATTACATATTTTGTTGATTCAGGCGCTCCAGGTGTTGGCTGTATGAAAATGTTCCCCCGTCCCCTGACCTTAAGGTGTTTATTGGGTGTTTACCTTTTTCCATTCTCTCTCTCTCTCTCTCTCTCTCTCTCTCTCTCTCTCTCTCTTTCAAATCAATAGTGTGAATGTAGTTACAATAAACGTTAATGTATTTATACAGACTCAATATTGGAGTCCCCCAGGTATCAGTTCTCTTATTCCTCTTTTAAACAAAACCTCTGGATTCATTGGTCAGATAATTTCCTTTTCATTCCTCAATCCACCAGAGGCCAAGAGTCAATCTCAATATTATGCTACCACCAGAATAGTGTTCTCAACAAGGATGGGTAAAGTTTCCACTACACATACTGCTTTGTGCCAAGGACAAAAAAAGTTCTATTGAGACCATAAAATCTTTTCCCAAACAGAATTTCATATGCCTCGCCAATCTTCCATAAAGCTCAGTATTATGGGAGAAGATGCATCCAGTCTGTGGTTATTCTCTAGGCAGAGGCATACCCAATTGTACCCTATTCTTGTGATTTTTTTAATTATGAGATGATCAATGTTTGGGATATATATATTTCATCACCAAACCTGATTAACATTTTCCCAGAACTTTTCTCATTTCAACGTGATGCTACCAGCACCACCATGATTTACAATGGCAATGATGTTTCACCAAAGGAAGTTATCAGATTATTTGATTCTGGTCTCAGACCTGTGAAACATTTTTTTCCACCTAGCTTCTACTACTTAAATTACATGGTAATATATACAGTATCATAGCATTTAGATCACTAACTCACCACCTATGACTTCCACTAAATAGGAATGAGAACACTCATCCACCAATAATTGTTATGATGCGTGTGTGTGTGTGTGTGTGTGTGTGTGTGGAAAAGGATAGAAACACTTGTCAGTTGATTAACTAACCCTGAACAATAACAAAGTACAGCATGGGGTTTCTAAATGTCAGACGAGACATTTATTTACAGAGAGATATTCTACCATCTTCATTCTCTTCCTGTACCTTTCTCGTGTTGTCTTTCCATCCGTCTCTTTCCGTCCCTCGCTCCATCCCTCTCTCACTTTCCCGAGTAATTGAAGTCATTTCCCACCTTGAGGATGATGAATGGACCAGGCGTTCGCTTTCTGCCCTTCCACTCCTCAGTGCCTAATTAAAGAAAACATTCCATGATTGCCTATTTTTCCTCATGCATGACAACCTATTATTCTTCCTACTACCTGATTAGGGCCTTATTATGCTCAGATTTAGATTGATTTAACAGGGCAGGGCAATAAAGCACTCCTTGCCTTGGTTTTAGTGAAGTGCAGGTTCCAGTAGGCCGCTGTAATTGGTATTACAGCCGGTTGAGACGGAGGCTGGAAGAAGGAGGAGGGCGAATTAAATTATAAAATTAGAAGGTCACTGTGTTCAACAGGTGCCGTTTTGGGCACTCAATGAAGCTGTCACTGTCACCAGCCACTTACACAGCACAGGAGTGTCTGAAACGATAAATCATATCAGTCATATTCGCTAAAGGTGACGTATTTCCATCAAGGCCAGAGTGATGTGTTCATCAAAGAGGACAGTGTTATTATAATTCTTAGTTTAAAAAAAAAAAAGAAAGTGAACTCAAATTGCTTCCCCACCTATTTTTTTTTTATTTTGTGCAGCAGAGTCTGACTGATTAAATTACGAGGTAATGAATAAGGAATTGAAGGAAACAATTTTGAACAGCTTTTCTCCGAACTTGAGCTTCACTGGTAATTTTTTCTAATAAACGCTGCTCTGATGGCCTTATTTGACTTTGGGAGTGTGTGATCACTGACTTGCAATCACGGCTGAGCTTCAGTGATCGTCATAAATCCAAATGAGTCTCTCTGATAGGGCACGATGAACTACGGCCACACTGACACACACAGGGTTTTGACTTAAAATGTAATTTTGAAAACAAACACACACACACACACACACCTCCAACAGGTATAAAGCTAGACATGCATTGTATAAATGTTCTAATTTATATAATCATGAGAAACTGCAGGCACCTTAATGGACAATTCTGCAGTAAGTATGTAATTTGTATGAGATATTTCTTCACCATGACATCCTGAAAACAGAGTAGATGACAGGTTAGCTAAAGCTGAAACAAATAACGACTTTGGGGTGGCGACAGTAGCTGCGTTTACATGGACAACAATAATCCACTCTTAATCTGATTAAGACCATACTTTGATTAAGAAACTACCATGTAAACAGGAATTTTACTTACCTTAATCTAATTAAGGGCATAATCTAATTAATCTCTTATCAAATTTAGACAGGTGGAGTAATTCTGTTTTAGTCGCATTATGGACGTGTATTACAGACATGTAAACACCTTAATCACATTATGAACGTCGTGTGAGAGTTTTTACCGCATTTTGCGACAGGACATGATCACACACACACTGCAGTTCTCAACATTTACGGCAAACAAGAGAGTTCGGCGGCGTCCCAAACCGCATACTTTCATACTATAGGCCTGTAGTGGGGAAAAATACATCGCACGGCGTGGTGCGGTGATGTAATGACACGGGATGTTAATCTAATTATGTTCTATAACATGTAAAACAGGAACATGACAGGAGTACTCTAAATGCAACTCATGTAAACACCTTAATCACATTATTATCTTAATCAGAGTAAGGTCAATAATTAGATTACTGCTGTCCATGTAAACATAGTCAGTGATCCCGTTTCAACCAGTAATTGATTTATTTCTTATAACAGCACATGACCAACTGCTTTATTCCTTAATTGCAGATGAAACAGTCGGATAATACAGGATGTCCAAAAATGAGGGCACCTTTCATCATTTCTCATCATTGGTTTGATTATCGTCTAGTCTAGTGTGACATAAGCTCTGTCCTCATTGACCCACGGACGGCGGTCACTCGGAAAAATCTGGATGTTTTACGTGATGTACGGCAGGAGTGGATGCTGAGCAGCCATTTTTCTGGAAAATCAATTATTTGCTTGTACTGCTATTGACTGTTTGGCCCTTAATGTACATAATTTAGGCCTTAATGATGTGTGTTTCTACTTTGAGCAATTTGTTGCACACACACACACACACACACACACACACACACACACACATACACTCACACACACACACACACACTATAATCCTCCACAACAGTTTGTCATCTGTGCCATTTTCTTGAGGTTGTTATATCTGTATGTACTTTCTGTGTTGGTGTGTTTGTGTGTGTGAGAGAGAATTAGAGAGAGAGAAAGAGAGAGGGAGAGACCGATCCGTGTGCATGCACGTGAGTGTTATTTCCACGCTCACTCCACTGTCCAATGATTTGTCTCACTGAAGATGAGGAATAGCCCAGATAAATATCGAACGTCAAGCCTCTTAAATGAACCTATTACACCACGTGTGTGTCGGCGTGCGTGAGATCGTGTGTGTCGCCTCATTATAAAGAGTGTTCGGCTTGTCAGTTGTGTGAGAGGAGCTGGAATGATGTGCGATTTGCTTGTCATCTGTGTAATCTAACGTATCAGGAGTATGTATGGAGGGATGGAGGAAGAGGACTGCTCTCACACACACACTAGATATAGCTTATCTTAATCCAGTGAAGCAGGAAAAATAAACCTCTTGGAAGTGGAGGAGCGTTCTTACACACCGCACACACAGACACACACACACACACACACACACACACACACACACACACACACACAAACACTCCATCTCTTGCTCTGTTTATTAATTCCTGCTAAATGAGATGTTACAGGCGTGAGATAGAGCTAAACATTAAAAAATGATTTGGAGCAGGATGGATTAGAGAGTGACGTCTTCGCTGATCACTCACTGAAGACTTCATTATGGCAATTAATGAAGCCCTCAACTACTTGACCCCACGATCAGACCAGGCCAGGATGCTTCGTGACTGATGAACGGAGATGCTTAGTGTGTAGAGAGAGAGAGAGAGAGAGAGAGAGAGAGAGAGAGAGAGAGAGAGAGGGAGGCACATCATACACAAATGAGAAATACATACTATATACCAGAACAAATGATCAGACATTTACACACTGACATTTAAATGTGGCTTAGATAGATAGCTCTAACATATATGTTGATTACCATATATCACCGTGGAATGTTCCAGATTCCAGATCACAATGTTTATTAAACCTGTAGTCCACATGTAAGTCAATACCTCCAGGATTTCGGTATTTTTGCGATGGCAGAAATGAAAGCAAATTCAAGTATAGGATGAAACTTTTTCAAACTTAAGCAGATTTTCCACAGATTTGTACAGATTATGTAACGTCATCACAGCACGCATTCCGCCAAAGCCCTCATTGATTCATGTGTGTCGAACACGAGTACAGATAAAACTGGGCAGTGCTGGAATGCCGGTTAAGGCTCTGGTTTACTGATCGGAAAGTTGCGGGTTCAAGCCCCAGCACTGCCAAGCTGTCACTGTTGGGCCCTTTAGCAAGGCCCTTAACCCTCTCTGCTACAGGGATGCTGTATCATGGCTGACCTTGAGCTCTGTCCCCAACTTCCTGACATGTTTGGGTATGCGAAGGTGTTGTAATGTATATGTGACCAATAAATACTCATCATTATGAGTATTCTTCTGTCTCTTACTTTTGACCCTAAGCATGTGAAGGGTTTTTGTGTGAAATATTATTTGGATTGCTGATACCAAATCAGATAAATTGGGTATTTTAAAATGATACACTGATAGTATTATAAAATTAAAAACCCATCAAGGCTGATATGCAGGTGTTAAAGCTTTCTCCACACTGAGGCTATTCTACTAGACAGTGTGACTTATCTAGTAACCGCACTGCCGCTGACACACACAGTGTTAAGTAAGTGTCTGTGTGTGTGTGTGTTTGTGTGTGTGTGTGTGTGTGTGTGTGTGTTCTCCACTGGGTGAAATCAGCGATAGATGTATGGCACCCAGGTGACCCATCCTTCCTGAGCGAGAATGTCTTTTAAAAGCACACGTAAGCTATGTCTCCTGTCTGTGCATCGATTCTGTGCTCAGCAACACACACACACACACACACACACACACACACACACACACACACACACACACACACTGTCATGTAACGAGGTTGGAGATGGATGCAAATGCAGTTAAAGCTTTTATTTAAGAGACAGGCAGAAAAATTCAAAACGTAGGGCAATCTCACGATCACAAAACAGACGAGGGGTCAGGCGGTCGGCAAACAACACAACTTAAACTAGACTAGACAAGAATTGAGAAACGTGTGGATAAAACAGGATCAAATCCATGAACCGTGGACAAATGATCAAAAGGATCGGTACGGGTATGGCAATAAACACACAGAAACAATACTTCGCACAGAACACAGACAGGGGGTTTAAACATACAAAAAAATCAAAGGACAAAACAAACAGCTGTGAATAATGATGACACATAAGGGAGACAAACCAATAACAAGACTGGGGTGGAAACAAGACATAAACCATGACAAAACACCAGCGTCTAAAAGTAAACAAAGTTTGACAACCCGGAAGCGCGCGCTATCACGCTACAGGCAGTTGAGCATGCTGAGCGCCGGAGCAAGAGAAATCTGTGACACACACACACACACACACACACACACACACACACACACACACACACACACACACACGCACGCATGAACACAAATATGATTAGAGAAACATTGCCCTTGATTTTGCTCACCTTTTATTTAGCCACCCTTTTCTGTTGAGTAGAGAAAACAATGTTGGTCGAATTATTTAAATTTCAGAAAAATTAACAAACTTAATTTGTATTCTGAATGTATATGATTATAATAAGCTGTATATACAAAATTGCATGGATATATACACGTCGAGTTGAGTTGATGCCAAAGAGCTCCATTTTGGTCTCATCTGACCACCAGAGGACAACTGGGTGAAAGTGTTGTGGTCAGATGAGACCAAAATGGAGCTCTTTGCCATCAACTCAACTCGCCGTGTTTGGAGGAGGAGGAATGCTGCTTATGACCCCAAGAACACCATCCCCACCGTCAAACATGGAGGTGGAAACATTATGCTTTGGGGTGTTTTTCTGCTAAGGGGACAGGACAACTTCACCACATCAAAGGGACGATGGGCGGGGCCATGTACCGTCAAATCTTGGGTGAGAACCTCCTTCCCTCAGCCAGGGCATTGAAAATGAAAAGTAATTACTAAGTCATTACCAAGTACTAAGTCATGTTTTGCAGAGGGGTCAAATACTTATTTCCCTCATTAAAATGCAAATCAACTTATAACATTTTTGACAACATTTTTTTTGTTGTTATTCTGTCTCTCACTGTTCCAATAAAACTGCCATTAAAATTATAGACTCATCATTTTTTTGTTAGTGGGCAAACGTACAAAATCAGCAGGGGATCAAATACTTTTTTCCCCTCAAGTGTAACTATAAATGAATAAAAATGTTATGTCATTCTTTCATAAATGTTTTGGCAAGTTGCTGTGATATAATCCTTCTGGATGTGCGGTTATAGGAAAACAACCAACGTTATGGTGATAACAAGAATTCTGCTTCACCTCTTTCCATTCTTGATTATTACAAGTAGTGTTCATAACACGTTATAACACCAATACCAAAGAAACGTAACTCACCTTTGTATAGAGCAAGATGATGACGTGTCTTTCAAAATAACTGCAGTACAGCAGTGAAAGAACTTGTCAGTGTGTCTATAACTGAACACTAATGCACTAAGCAAAGAGACACTGAATTTCATTTTATACACACACACACACACACACACACACACACACACACATATATATATATATATATATATATATATATATATTTCTTAACATGTGTAAATATTGAGACAACAACTGAGACATAAACTGAACAAGTTTCCCAGACACGAACAGAAATGGAAGAATGAGTCCCGGAATAAAGGGAGGGTCAATATTAAAAGTAACAGTCACTATCTGGTGTCCACCATCTCATCCTCATGGACTGCACCAGATTTATCAGTTCTTGCCGTGAATCGTGACACAGAGAAACCGTAATGCTTCTTCATAAATAATTATAAAGATGTGTATAATAGCTTATAAATGCTTTACAACATGCTAAGTCATTTTACATATGGCATTCATAGAAATTTGTACTGTACTTAAATAATCTTTAATCACTTGTTGTTGCAGGTTCAATGTACAAATGAGGATTAATTAAGATGGATTAAGCTCAGTGTGGCTATGTTTGCTGGTTCTGAATAGAAATATCAATGATTCAGGCTCATTTACACTAATCATCTCAGGTGGCTCATCTCAGAGTAGCTCCTGGACTTCAAATTAATCCTCCACCAGAAAAACAAAAACAAACAAAAAAACAAACAAAAAAAAAACAAAAAACAAAAAACAAAACAACCCTCTATTAATTAACGCTTGTGGCTTTTAATTTCTGGCAGAGCCTGAGACTTGGAGCAGCCGCCGGCTGCCGAGGCGCTGTTGAAGCCGAGCCAGAGAGGAGCAGCTGGATCAGCTCTTATCTCTTGCTTAGTCGTTTTTTTCCCTTGTAAATGAATTTGAACGATTATCAGCGGATGGCTTCGTCACGAATCACTTGCTTAACATCTGACCCGTTAGACAATTATCAACCCCCGACCCCATCTCAGATCTGCACAACGATGTGCCAGATTTAAGCATCGGCCTCTGAATCGAGCTACTGGATTTAATGTAGGGACAAGAGGCGGGGTTTTTCTTTTCTTAGAGCTTATGCTGAATTAAGAATGAACATATTGATGGTCAGTGTTATCTTTTCTTTAGAAATGAGTAGGACATGATGGCGGATGAGATTACAGATGTTCAATCCTCTTCTTATCTTTTTTTTTAATTAAAGAAATCTAACATCTTGGATCAGGCTGATGCTGTTACTAACACACAGGCTGGAATTGGCCAGTGAGCTTAAAATAAGTGTGCAAACATTAGCACACCCTTAAAACAAAATGAAGTAGAGAAAGACATTTAATATGAAGCAACAAAACATCGAGTGTCTTAGTTTTCACAGATGTTTCACAAAAATAAATTATTTTAAGATATATATGATAGTATATATATCAAAAATGGCATCAGTTAAAAATCATTTTTGATTTTATCTTGTTTTATTTCATATTTTTGTCATCTAGCCGCATACACATACATTATATTCTGTAGTAATTGTTATAATTTTTTAGGAAGGTGAACTATGTCATAGATTGTGTCTTCCTCTTTTTTCATTCAAAAACCATTGGCAATGGAACAATTTCTTTCCTCCACTGTATCATTAAATGTCTTTAAATATGGCAGATCTCTCTCTCTCTCTCTCTCTCTCTCTCTCTCTCTCTCTTTCTCTCTCGTATTAAGCCTTGGGTCATAGCTCATAACTGTATGTGAATAAAATATTAATTTTAAAAGGAAATTGAATATTTTAAAGCCTCAGATGTCATATCAGATGTAAGATTTTTTTTAGGTTTTTTTTCTCCTTTACTCTGTCTCTCAACACAACTAGAATCAAAATATTTCTCCAGTGATCATGTAGAAAGATGTAGGCCTATATTTGTTACATTTGGTTAATTTGTCCTATTTTCTGGTTATAGTCATATATGGTCAAATTGATCCAAAGTGTAGGATTTAAAAAATAATGCACATTGTCATATTTCATAAAAAAATAATATCTATTACAAGCATTCATTTGTTTGTTTTTGCTGGTATTTGTTTCTGTAAGCATTTATAATATTTATGAATGGAGTCTCTAGTGTCAACGTTTTGTAACTAAGTTTTCCACCACAGGAAAGACTAAGCAGTTTTTCGATAACGTGCTATGTTTATTCAGTCTTATAACTTCAAGAGCAAGGAAAAAGAGCTGCTGCTGAGGGAATGGCTGTTTATAGCTGCTGTAACATAAGCAATAACAGGAACTAATGTGTTTGGTGGACGTTCCACCACATTAAACATAGCTTTAAATAGATAAAAAGTATAACATGCAGTGTTTTATATATATA
>JAFFST010045424.1:0-11455 GCA_022414735.1 Noturus placidus
CCTTGACTATTGTTTAAATTGGTTTGATGTTCCGAAACACTTAAGTGTGACAAACATGCAAAGGAACAGGAAATGAGGAAGGGGGCAAACACTTTTTCACACCACTGTACATCCAACCCTCACGTTTAGGCAGTCCTGTAGGCTGATTAACTTAACAGCGAGGGGTAAATTAGGATTTGATATTTGTTAATAGTATCATAGTTCACTGTAAAATCTGTTACCATTAAAATCAGGGGAAATCACCAAATCGGTGAGAGATTTTGGGAGAACGTCTTGAACATAATCCTAAAGCGTTTTTGAACCCGCTGCTTGCTTCCATATCTTCAGCCTGTAGTGTCGGTCGATTTGAGTGTATGTTTTTCTGTTGGACTTGGAATTGAATGAGAGAACTCCTTGGTGTACATTAAACCCCAAAGGGCTCTCGTGCAAAAAACAACTGTAAAATCATTAACAAAGTTGTTTACTATTCTAACGATTACTTTTCATAAACATTGAACTTGACATTTGAAGGATTTATGGACATAAGCTCAGGGGAAAATGATACCAGAAATCACAACCTTTTGATTTGTGCTAAACATGGGGCATCGCTTAGGCTGCACTAAGGTGCCACATGGAGGGCTTGATTTGGAAGAGTGTTGGTGGTGGTGTGGTACCGGCTGGTTGTGATTTCTGGTGTCACTCCATCAGGAACGGAGGCTCCCGTGGTCACGATGGAAGAGTTGATGGTTGGAAGTCTGGCAGAAAAACATACCTACTCAAGATGAGGCAGTGACATGCGGACACTTTTGTTCATGACTCACATGGGGTTCAGTTTCTAGGCAGAGGTCAGTTCTTTTAACGGAACTGTATAAATGTGTGTGTGGTATCCTCTTACTTTTTAAAATGTTTGAGGTTTAGTTCATTACTGTTAATTTTAAGATGTTAATTGTAGTGCTGGTAAAGCCATACAGATCATTTGTAACAACTTTTTGATTTACATCTTTTTTTTTTTTTTTTAACCAATCTTGTACTTGTAGGAGTTTCATTGCTGAAATGACCATCTTTGTGAAACAGCTGCGTAGGAGTAAGTATCTTTAATCTTTTGTATTTCATATTTGCTTTGCACTGTCACCGGTTGACCTTGTACAAGAGGGAACCTCAGCACAATGCCAGTCTGCTCTAGGGTTTCTACAATATAGTACATGGTATTGTGGTGTGTTTTTAATGATGTGCAGATATTTTTGCTCGTGAGCATGGCTCCAATAAAAAGCTGGCCGCCCAGTCGTGCGCTCTTTCCCTGGTCCGTCAGTTGTACCATCTAGGCGTCATTGAGGCTTTCACGGGACAGACCAAGAAGAAAGAAGGAGAGACGGTGAGTTGAACACCTCGCACGTGTCCGGAGAAGTAGAACAGTATTGGGATGGTACGTTTTATCCGTCTTTTGTGATGTTATTTTTTCTTTGCCAGCTGGAGGTGTATAACGTGAACGTTAGCGACGAGCTGAAGCCTCAGTTACGGAGCGTCATCCAAGAGCTTGGCATCCAGATTCCTCCACCTGTAAGTATTAATGCCCAATCCTGACCTTTATTATGTGGTTCTCGGCCAATCATAGAGCAGCAGCGTGATTCATTTAACGAGCTTCGGTGAAAAATATAGGATGAGTAAAAATATAAATAGCATCAACCAAATGAAAATATTCATCAAATATAACTCTATATAAGCAAATAAACAATGGAGGGAATGCAGAACAGTCAATCACAGTGTTTACAGGAGAGACGCAGACAAATCTCCCAAAAGAGCGCTGACGCAGGGACCACGGCATTGTGTACCGGAAGCACACCGGTTCCCCCGACAAAAACCCAATAGGATTTTCACAGACTTCTGGATTATCACAAAAAATAATCTGTGATCTACAAAAGTTTACAACACTAACACGTTCTGTCCATCAGTGTCCTTGGGCAAGACACTGAACCCTAAGTTGCCGCCGATGGGTTGCATGGCAGCTGTGCTACCACTGGTGTGTGAATGAGACACAGTGTAAAGTGCTTTGGATAAAAGCGCCATACAAGTGCGCCATTTAACTTTAAACGTTAATATCACAGTTGTTCATGTAACCGAGGGCCGTCAAAATGGAGATTATTTGATTAATTGTGCAGCCTTGTAAAGATTCCCTGTTGGGTCCCACCAGGATCCTAGTGGTCCAGTGTCTTTGATTCAGGGAAAGTTGGCGCACTTTGATCCGTCCCAGAAGCAGAACACAGGAGGTGTGGTGCAGTGGTCTCCTCCTCAGATCAACTGGAACCCTTGGACCAGCAGCAACATCGATGAGGGACCTCTGGCTTTTGTAAGTTTATTGGTGTTTTTATTCTCTCGAAGAATGAACGTTTTTAGATTTTTCAGTGAGGAATATTTTTTTAATGGTTTTTATCTATATATATTCTCTACCCCCCCACTACGAACCTGTTGGCAGTGCACCCCAGAGCAGATCAGTTCTGACCTGCAAAGCGAACTCCGCTACCAATTAGATCATGACCCCATCCTGCAGGAGGTGAGATGAGGGGTATACGCTCCATAAGCACTGTTTTCAAAGACCATTCTACTTTCTTCAGCATGCTAATCATCAGGGTTCTCGTTCTGGTCGCTCAGTAGTTTGTTTTTGTTTTTGTTTGTTCCATGGCAGCGGCTCCATGAGCGGGAAAAGTTGCCTGTTAAAAAGTTTGAAGAGGAGATCATGCGCACGATCAACAGCAGTCCGGTAGTGATCATCCGCGGGGCCACCGGCTGCGGAAAGACCACTCAGGTGCCGCAGTACATCCTGGACCAGTACGTTCAAGAAGGAAGAGCCTCTGAGTGCAACATCGTCGTCACCCAGGTGAGCTGCTACACCCCGGATTGAGCAAAGTTTAATCGTTAGGCTTGTTACAGGATTTTTTTTTTTTTTGTGCGTTGGCGAACGCACTGCAGATTACCGTATTTTCTGCACCATAAAGCGCACCGGATTATAAGGTGCATTCTCAATTACGGGGTCTATTTCTGTACTTGACCAATACATAAGGCGCACAGTGTTGTAAGGCGCGTGCTAACACATGCGGTTGTTACGCCTCGGCCAGCAGATGGCACCCCAGCATGAACTAACTCTAGACACGTGACTAATTGTTTTGGATTCGGTGATGATATCCCAGCTGTGTCGTGTTTGGTTTGATTATGTTGGGTATTTAAACCTCTTCGGGGCTAAGAGCACATTGCGCGTTATTGTTCTTTGTTTGAAGGTCTATCTGCCGAATGAAGCCAGTATGGTTAGCCTTAGCCAGTGATTCTAAGCGGTACTTGTTTGTTTGTTTTGTTCTTAAATAAAGACTGTTCTCCTGCACTTACTTATTGCCTCCAACTTTGTGTCAACGGTCTACAAAAAAAAAAAAGTAACTGAAGCAAATCAGCGAGTTAAGTTGGACTTTATTCAACAAATGTTGTTTTGCAGCATACAGTAGTATACCTACCGGAGGCGTGGCGGAGGTAAGCGTACGTACTGTACGTATTACGTAATGTTCTCTGATTGGGTTATCGCTGCCAGCGTATGTAGTGTTCGTATTACGTCCCTGTGTCAGCGGGAAATGGTCCGACAGTCAATCAAGCGGGGCGTTTACCAAAGTCACACATTTTTACAGATTTTGGAACTCCGTCCACACAAGGCGCAACGGATTATTAGGCGCACGGCAGATTTTTGAGAAAATGTAAGGCTTTTAGGTGCGTCTTATAGTGCGGAAAATACGGTAACTCTAAACAAATCTGGTTTCTAACATAGCCTCGGCGAATTAGCGCAGTGTCTGTGGCCGAGCGAGTGGCGTATGAGAGAGCTGAGGATCTGGGGAAAAGCTGTGGGTATAGCGTGCGTTTCGAGTCCATCCTGCCCAGGCCGCATGCCAGCATCCTCTTCTGCACCGTCGGTGAGTGGACGTCAGACCCGCCGGCCTTCACACCTTCTGTGCAGTCTTCATTTTCAGTCAAGTTTTAACTCTTCTTCATAACTACCCTTCTTTTGGTTTCTTCATCGTAAGGTGTTCTCCTGAGGAAGCTGGAAGCCGGAATTCGAGGGATCAGCCACGTGATCGTGGATGAAATCCATGAGCGAGACATAAACGTAAGTCCGTTTGTTTCAAGTGTATTCAGCGTGTGATTCCTGAATTGGAAGCTGTCCAAATTTGTGGGACTTTTAAAATGAAAAATGCAAGCAGTGTTTTGTCTCCGTCTCCAGACTGATTTCCTGATGGTGGTGTTAAGAGACGTGATCCACGCCTTTCCCGACGTCCGCGTCGTCCTCATGTCCGCCACCATTGATACGACCATGTTCAGAGACTACTTCTTCAACAGTCCCATCATAGAAGTGTTTGGACGCACGTATGCTGTGCAGGGTACATAATTAGCGGACCTCCAATCATTTGTTTACTTTTTTTTTTTTAAGTTTGTGGGAAGTTTTGCAAGAGAATTTTTTTATATATACAGGTGCAGGTTATAAAATTAGAATATCAAAAAGTTGATTTATTTCAGTAATTCCATCCAAAAAGTGAAACTAGTATAATGAAATATATCAGTCTGTGTGTAATGAATGTTTACAAGTGTTCATTCCTTTTAATTTGATTATTATAACTGACAACTAATGATAACCCCAAATCAGTATCTCAGAAAATTAGAATGTTGTGAAAAGGTTCAATATTGAAGACACCTGGTGCTACACTCTAATCAGCTAATTAACTCAAAACACCTGCAAAGGCTTTAAAAGGTCTCTCAGTCTAGTTCTGTAGGCTACACAATCATGGGGAAGACTGCTGACTTGACAGCTGCCCAAAAGTTGACCATTGACACTTTCCACAAGGAGGGCAAGAGACAAAAGGTCATTGCTAAAGAGGCTGCTGTTCACAGATCTGTGTCCAAGCACATTAATAGAGAGGCGACGGGAAGGAAAAGATGTAGAAAAAAGTGTACAAGCAATAGGGATAACTGCACCATGGAGAGGATTGTGAAACAAAACCCAGGAGATTCACAAAGACTGGACTGCAGCTGGAGTCACTGCTTCAAGAACCACCACACACAGACGTATGCAAGACATGGGTTTCAGCTGTCGCATTCCTTGTGTCAAGCCGCACTTGAACAAGACACAGCGTCAGAAGCGTTTAAAGACAAAGGACTGGACTGCTGCCGAGTGGTCCAAAGTTATGTTCTCTGATGAAAGTACATTTTGCATTTCCTTTGGAAATCAAGGTCCCAGAGTCTGGAGGAAGAGAGGAGAGGAGCAGAATCCACGTTGCTTGAAGTCCAGTGTATAGTTTCCACAGTTAGTGATGGTTTGGGGTGCCATGTCATCTGCTGGTGTTGGTCCACTGTATTTTCTGAGGTCTAAGGTCAACGCAGCCGTCCACCAGGAAGTTTTAGAGCACTTCATGCTTCCTGCTGCTGACCAACTTTGGAGATGCAGATTTCATTTTCCTACGGGACTTTTTACACCTGCACACAGTGCCAAAGCTACCAGTACCTGCTTTAAGGACCATGGTGTCCCTGTTCTTAATTGGCCAGCAAACTCGCCTGACCTTAACCCTATAGAAAATCTATGGGGTATTGTGAAGAGGAAGATGCGATACGCCAGACCCAACAATGCAGAAGAGCTGAAGGCCATCAGAGCAACCTGGACTCTCATAACACCTGAGCAGTGCCACAGACTTATCGACTCCATGCCACGCCGCATTGGTGCAGTAATTCAGGCAAAAGGAGCCCCAACTAAGTATTGAGTGCTGCACATGCTCATACTTTCATCTTAATACTTTTCACGTGGCCAACATTTCTAAAAATCCTTGTTTTGTATTGGTCTGAAGTAATATTCTAATTTTCTGAGATACGGATTTTGGGGTTTTCATTAGTTGTCAGTTATAATCATCAAATGAAAAGGAATGAACACTTGAAATAAATCAGTGTGTGTAATGAATGTTTACATTAAACTAGTTTCACTTTTTGAATGGAATTACTGAAATAAATCAACTTTTTGATGATATTCTAATTTTATTACCTGCGCACGTGTGTTTTAAAAAAAAAAAAAAAAAAAATTTTCTCTTGCAAAACTTCCCACAAACTTAACATATATAAAGTTCATGACCTGCACTAGTATATAATCTCGTCCATGCTGAAAATCAAAATGTTCTCCAGAGTATTTCCTGGAGGACTGCGTTCAGATGACCAGGTTTGTCCCGCCACCGTCTGATAAGAAGCGAAAAGACAAAGACGATGAAGGTGGTGAGGAGGAGGTACGAGTCAGTCAGATCCGAGCTTGGTTTCTGTAAATCTTTTTAATGTAGACCATTAGATACTCTGGTGCGAGTACATTTTCCTGACCTCATCGCATTGACCTGCGAGGGGGTTTCTGTTCCATAGGTCAACTGTAACTTGGTGTGTGGACCCGAGTACGGTCCGGAGACCAAACGCTCCATGGCCCAAATGAACGAGAAGGAAACGCCGTTCGAGCTGATCGAGGCCCTGCTGAAATACATCGAGACGTTACAAGTGTCCGGGGCCGTGCTGGTCTTCCTGCCCGGCTGGAATCTCATCTATTCCATGCAGAAACACTTGGAGATGAACCCACATTTTGGTCGGTTCGACTTTGTAGTTCAGTCGTGTTGTATTGTTGAGTAAGCTTAAGCTGCTGATGAAGCGAGTTCATCTGCGCTGTTTTGTTTTGCGTGTACTAGGTAGCAATCACTACAGGATCCTGCCTCTCCACTCTCAGATCCCAAGAGAGGAGCAGAGGCTGGTGTTTGAGCCTGTACCTGATGGCGTGATCAAGGTGTGTTTGTGTGTTTATAACATGGAGTTTGTACGTTACTGTAAGATACGCAGCTCCCTTTCTAACCTGTTCGATCGTGTTTGCAGGTTATTCTATCAACTAATATTGCCGAGACCAGCATTACAATCAACGACGTGGTCTACGTCATTGACTCCTGCAAGTATGTTCTATGTTGATTAAGAAGTCTTGCACATCAGCTTTGCATAATGTTTCTCAACGTCCATCTGATCTTCTTGAGCATGTTTTGTTTTGAAGGTTTTATGTATTATTATTATTATTATTATTCACTGTGATTCTAACTCCACAGACAGAAGGTGAAGCTATTTACTGCACATAACAACATGACCAACTACGCCACTGTTTGGGCGTCAAAAACAAACCTGGAGCAGCGAAAGGGCCGAGCCGGCCGCGTCAGACCAGGCTTCTGCTTCCACCTGTGCAGCAAAGCACGCTTTGAGAAGTACGCCTGCATTAATTTAACACCTGAGTGAAACTCTCCACGTTCTCATGGACGTACTGATTCTATATTCAGTTGAAAATTACCGTGTGATTTACCCGCTCTGTAGATTGGAGACCCACATGACTCCGGAGATCTTCCGCACACCGCTGCATGAGGTGGCGCTCAGCATCAAACTTCTCCGGCTTGGTGCTATCGGCCATTTTCTGGCCAAAGCGATCGAGCCACCTCCTCTGGACGCCGTCATCGAAGCCGAACACACCCTCCGAGGTAGCTCACCACACCACGGCCTTGCAGATTAGTCCAAACTGTTACTTTAATTGAACATTAAATTAAACTACGTGGGGAATTCAAATGTATTTATTTATTTTGAAAAAATTTCCCCCCAGAGCTAGACGCCCTCGATGCTAATGACGAGCTGACCCCGATGGGACGCATCCTGGCACGACTTCCCATTGAGCCTCGTCTTGGAAAGATGATGATCATGGGCTGTATCCTAAAGTAGCTGAATTGGTTTTTTTTTTTTTTTTTTTTCTAAATTTCTTATTTGCTTGCCACCACTGTTTAACTATTTACACGAGTCGTGTGTGTGTTTCTAGCGTTGGAGATGCCATTTGCACCATTTCCGCTGCCTCGTGCTTCTCTGAGCCGTTCATCAGCGAGGGCAAGCGTTTAGGGTTTGTTCACAGGAACTTTGCAGGCACACGATTCTCTGACCATGTGGCCCTTCTTTCTGTCTTTCAAGCCTGGGATGAGGTCAGGTAGGACTTGAACTAAACTATTTATTTATTTTTACAGCCTCTGATAGTGTTTTATGACCTAAATGATTACTTTATGAAGTAATGAACACATGTGTATGGGGATTTATTTTGTATAAAGTGTGTTTATCTTGTTTAGGATGGGTGGTGAGGAGGCAGAAGTCAGGTTCTGTGAGCACAAGCGTTTACATATGTCCACTTTAAGGATGACTTGGGAAGCCAAGGTCCAGCTAAAGGATATCCTAATTAACACTGGCTTTCCAGAAGGTATGTAAACGGTTTTTTACTAAACCAGCTAATAGTGAGCACTGTTGTATAGTACTTGGTGAACACCATTAGTGTATTAAGGTGATTCTTTTCATACAATGGTTTTTTTCTTAATTCCTCCTTATTTTCGTTATTCTCAGTTGAGAACTACTTACATTTTTTTTTGTTTTTATAAACAAATTCTTCTATACAGAGTGCCTAATGAATCAGGTGTTCAACAACGTGGGGCCGGACAACAATCTGGACGTGGTGATCTCCTTGCTGACTTACGGCTCCTACCCCAACGTCTGTTACCACAAAGAAAAGAGGAAAATCTTGACTACTGAAGGTCGAAACGCGCTCATCCACAAGTCTTCCGTTAACTGCCCCTTCACCAGTCAAGACCCGAGTTACCCGTCACCTTTCTTCGTCTTCGGGGAAAAGGTCCGCGTCCTGCTCATCCTCGCGCCTAAAACATCATTTGTTAATCGCAGCTGTTAATGTCAAGTGCTGTTTGTAATTATTGCAGATTCGAACCCGAGCCATTTCAGCCAAAGGAATGACCATGGTCAGCCCTCTGCAGCTCATTCTGTTCGCTGCCAAGAAAATCTCGTCTGACGGAGAGGTGGTCGTACTTGATGACTGGTAAGTTTAGAAAATGGCCGCATTCTCGCACTTTTTAGTCTGTTCCGTAAGATGATTGAAAGAGTTGCCACTGCCCTACCGGTTGTTACCCCTTGAAGGATGTGGGTTCATTCCGTTCACAGGATCAACCTGCGTATTGAGCATGAAGTAGCTGGTAGCATCGCAGGACTAAGAGCTGCGATGGAGGCTCTAGTAGTGGAAGTGACCAAAGACCCAGAGTACATCAGAAGTATCGATCCCACCAATGAACGCCTGCTGAATGTCATTCGGCTCCTCTCCAGACCCTCTTCTGCAGGACTCAACCTTATGACCAGCAATCCACGGTGAGATTTATTCAAACTACTGAAAGCAAACATGGCACCTTTTGAGAGAATGTACCTGCTGTAGTATACATCCCATAATAATAATAATAATAATAATAATAATAATAATAATAAAAATTCCCCTCAGTTTTGGAGATGGTCCACGACCTCCGAAGATGTCCCGGCTGGATGGCGGAGATGGAGGGTTCCGGGGTCGAGGAGGATACAGAGGAGGTGGCGGATACGGTGGTGGAGGGTACAGGGGATCTGGGGGATACAGGGGGTCCGGAGGTTACAGAGGATCTGGAGGGTACAGAGGTGGAGGTGGATACCAGGGGTCGGGCGAGTATCGAGGTGGAGGTGGATACAGAGGGGGTGGAGGTGGTTACGGGGGAGGTCGTGGGTTCAACAGAGGTGGATATGGGGGATTTTAGAGAGGGATTAAAAACGAGTCTTAAGGTTTGCAGATGTTCGTGCCATTAGCACGGAGTTCAATGATTACTTTCATGATTAATTTGGTCTGTTAGGAAAAGCCTGGTTTGAATAGTGGGGAATACAGTTGCATTTTAAAAAAAAAAAAAATAAATTGAATATTGTGAAGTTTGTTTATTTATTTTGTCCTGCAATTTAATTCATAAAGTGCAACATTCATATATTCTAGATTCATTACACAAAGTGAAATATTTCAAGCTTTTGTTTTTTTTTTTTTGTTTTAATCTTGATTTAATTTTGATTATGACTTGCAGACCTTCTGAAAAATGTTAATTTATAAACTGATACTTGGGCGGGGCTCCTTTTGCATGAATCACTGCATCGATGCGGCATGGCCTGGAGGCGATCAGCATGTGGCACTGCTGAGATGTTCTGGAAGCCCAGGTTGCTTTGATGGTGGCCTTCAGCTTGTCTGTATTATCGGGACTGGTGTCTCTCGTAGATTCTCTATGCCGGTCAGGTGGGTGGACTGGACAATCAGGCACAGTAATACCATGGTCAGCATACCAGTTACTAGAAGTTTTGGGGGGCTGGGAAAGGATATCAGCCTCTCCATAAAGCTCGTCAGTAGATGGAAGCATGCAGTGATCTAAAATCTCCTGGTAGACGCTGCATGGGCTCTCGACTTGAGAAAACACACTGGACCAACACCAGCAGATGTGACATCCATCCATCTTCTACCGCTTACTCCTTTATCAGGGGAACCTGGAGTCTATCCCAGGGAGCATCGGGGCACAAGGCGGGGTACACCCTGGACAGGGTGCCAGTCCATCACAGGGCACAATCACATACACACTCACATACACATTCATACACGCCCATCAGTCTACCATGCATGTCTTTGGACTGGGGGAGGAAACCGGAGTACCCGGAGGAAACCCCCGCAGCACGGGGAGAACATGCAAACTCCGCCCACACAGGGCCACGGTGGGACTCGAACCCCGGACACTGGAGGTGTGAGACGAACGTGTTAACCACTAAGCCACTGTGCGCCCACCAGCAGATGACACCTCAAATCATCACTGACTGTGGAAACTTCTCATTGGACCTCAAGAGTGCCCCTCCACTCTTCCTCCAGACTCTAGAACCTTGATTTCCTTAACCATCAAAAAGAAAAAAGGCTTGAAATAATTCACTGTGTAATGAATCTAGAATTAAAGTTCCACTTTGTGAATTAAATTATGGAGAAAAATTAAGTAGTATTAGACTTTTCTTCTTTTTTTTTATTCTTTTTTTTATTTTATAGATACACCTGTAGTAGAAGCTAATCAAGTTGGACAATTGTTTCACAAATCTATGCATCATAGTAGAGACTGATACAAGTTTTCATTTGACAAATGACCTGATTATTGTTTTAATTTACTGTAATGAGTTACATGCAATGTTTTCATCAATTGCAGTGGTTGTGAAATTGGTATTGGTTCCTTGAATGAAAAATCCCAATAAAGTCCTTGTGATTAAAATATGAAATGAGCCTCGTCACTTATTTAATTCATAAATAATGCATCATTATTACAAATATCGGTTTAAAGTTAAGAACTCCAAACGGCTGTTGGTACACAGCTTGCTGACTGAAGTACATTTGATCAACTTCTGAACTATTAACAGAGTTAAATATCATTCTAAAGACTCCAGCAGGTCCTCTTAAGCTTTTTGTCAATTACATGATTCCTTTTTTTAATAACAATTTTTTATTGATTCTCATACACTTTTCAAAGTACAACAAGATATATCAATACAGAATCAACAT
>JAFFST010045425.1:6200-16859 GCA_022414735.1 Noturus placidus
ACAGGCCTCTGTGTGTGTGTGTGTGTGTGTGTATAGAGAGAGAGAGAGAGTGAGAGAGAGAGCGTCTCAGCTGTTAAACCCCTCGGGGGTGCATTCTATTTTAAACTCTGCCATTTTGTTTTCTCCTCTCATTGTCTCTCGCTCTTTTTTCCCTTTTGGATTCGCACTGTCGCTATGACTTGTAGCGATGAGAAATATACAGATAAGAAGTCGCAAGCGTAACAAATAAATGTGACACATGACAAGAATGGCACCCGTACAAATATATACATTTATTAATATTTACACTATATTACATTACATTGTATTAACGTTATATCAAACCCGTATCGGCAGCGCCCGCCGTTGTATCCTGGATTCTGATTGGTCAGAAGGTGTTAATTAATTTTCTATAACAGGAGCTCTGACAGTAGCGCAGGTTTATACGTATAAACGTTTCGATACGTTATCATTTCCGTAGTAACGTCCGCTAACGATACAAAACGTGTATTCAGTGATACGGTGAAGTCTGTAAGGAGTCTCCAGTTTAAGAAAGAGAGGCCGGTGAGGGAAAGACTTTTTGCCAGCTGCTATAACGTAAGGGAGGAACTGACTTGTCTCACGGAAGTTCTGCCGCATTAAGTGTAACTTTTAACAAATTAAAGCACCGGTCTTTTGTAACTGTTGGCAAACTGCTGTGATGTAAGAGGAATAAAACACTATGAGCTGTGCCGTTATTGGAAAATCATCAACGTGAGGGTGGTGAGAGTAACACCGCGTCATCACACCACATCGTCACTGATTATTTTCCCGTCACAGCACGACGCCAAGGGGTTTATTCCTTACCTAAACCTTACAGGTGACCCGTATGAACCTTGGCAGCTGGATGAAGTGGGCAGGATGTTTGCCTGTATATCTGTCCTTGCTCACGTCTCTGTCATCATAGTGATCTAATTACAGCTGACTCAGTATGTGTGTGTGTGTGTGTGTGTGTGTGTGTGCTGGGGAGGTGGCAATTGATCTGAGTTAGCTACAGATCGAGTCTCTCTCACTCTCATTAAAGGGAATTAGTGTGTGTGTGTGTATATAAATATTTTTCCTTACCGATATCTATCCCATACCCCTAACCCAGCACAGTTTCTGTCTCTGCATTTTTAGGACTTTAAATCAGTCACACACACACACACACACACACACACACACACACACACACACACACACACACACACACAGTGTTTTTCTGCTGGCTATAGAAATACAACAGCTCTAAATAGATCACTGGGAGTTATTGTGTTTGAGAGCTGGCACCAGTGTGTAAGTGTTTTGTGTGTGTGTGTGTGTGTGTGTGTGTGTGCTAACAAGATGAATAATTGCATTATTGTTGCTGGGAAAATGAGCAAGCAGAACAGTAATTTCTTTCATCTTTGCATCTCGTGTGTGTGTGTGTGTGTGTGTGTGTGTGTGTGTGTGTGTGTGTGTGTGTGTGTGTATCATGATCATGAAAGCATGGGTAATTCTAATGTGTGGGACAAACAGGAAGTGACTCCTTGATGTGGTCCTGTGCCAATTCCTAGATGTGGGATAGAGAAATTTCCTGATCCACTGAGGACTCAGATCGGTGTGTGTGTGTGTGTGTGTGTGTGTGTGTAAGATACATAGTTTAGTAACAAAGGCTTCAGATTGGTACAAACAGACCTAATGGCCTTCGGGGCAAGGCTAACACTAACCTCTAAAATCAGTGTGTGTGTGTGTGTGTGTGTGTGTGTGTGTGTGTGTGTGTGTGTGTGTGTGATGTAAAATTTTAAACTGCCTGGGCCTGATGTTGCCCCGCCTCCGTGGTTGCTAGGCAATGGAGAGTAAGCTTCTGGTTGGAGGAAAGAACATCATTGATCACACCAACGAACAGCAGAAGATACTGGAACAGAAACGACAAGAGATTGCAGAGCAGGTATAACACACACACACACACACACACACGCGCGCACGCACGCACGTGCACACACGCGCACACACGCACGCACACTAAAGTATACATAAAGTCTTAAAGATATAATGTGAGCAGAACACTCACCCACACTGGTTACATTACTACCTGCATTATTTATTTATTGGTTTGACTCTCCATTTAAATGCTTCATGAGTGTGTGTGTGTGTGTGTGTGTGTGTGTATAGACGCGTACAGAGCGGGAGATGCAGCAGCAGATGTTGATTCAGGACGAGGAGACGCTGGAGCTGAGAGAAACGTTCACGTCTCTGCAACAGGAAGTGGAGGCAAAAACCAAAAAACTTAAAAAGGTGAGACACACATCTCAATTCCCTATCAGAAGTGTCTTATAACAAGTGCCCTTCGATACGCTCCCTACAACTAATGAACTGTGAGAAGTGCCCTATCACAAGTGCCCTATCACAAATGCCCTAGGAAAAGTGCCCTATCACAAATGCCCTTCGGATGTGTGCCCTATGACAAGTGCCCAAGGAGAAGTATCCTATCACAAGTGCCCTAGGAGAAGTAACCTTTCACAAGTGCCGTATGAGAATTGCCCTATCACAAGTGCTCTAGGAGATGTGTCCCATCACAAGTGCCCAAGGAGAAGTGCCCAATCACAAGTGCCCTATGAGAATTGCCCTATCACAAGTGCTCTAGGAGAAGTGTCCTATCACAAGTGCCCAAGGAGAAGTGCCCTATCACAAGTGTCCTAAGAAAAGTGCCCTAGGAAAGTGCCCTACAAGTGGCCCATGACATGTCCCCTATCACAAGTGCCCTAAGTCAATACATTTTCACCCCTATGCTACACACACTTTTAATTTGTGTTTCCTAACATGTCTGTTCCCTCTCTGCTCCTTTTTAAATCCTGAACTTTGACCCCTGGACCACACCCTTGACCCCTGAGGATGCGTTTTCCTCCCTTTTATCAGTACAAAAAGGTTTGTCCGTTTTTAAACTTCCTCAGACTGAGACTGCACCATCGGCACTGATGCTAATGCTAGCTCCAACGCTAATGCTAACCTCCTAATGCTAACCTCTTTTCTTAGACCACATCAACACGGTACAGATAGATGTGTGTAGTTAGCATGGAATCCAATGCTAATCTGCTAATCAGCAGGACTGTTTCCTCCTAATGTACATTCTAATCTGACATGGAAAACAAACGCGACGCATTTTTCATCAGTTCTCTTACAAAATGTCTGCCGTGCGTGTCACACGTCTCGGGCTAGCTAACTGAAAAAAAAAAAAACAACTGTTAGCATGGATGCAAGACGTCTGGAATCTTTTAGGTAAAAAGTTGCTGAAAAGATGTTATTCTGCTTTACTTTTTTTTTTTTTTAAATATAATGGATATCATTAAATATAATGGATTCTAGCCAGTGTTCATTAACTGCCTCTCTAAACACCATCCCTCCTTCTACCCCCAAGTCCTGCACTACCCATCTGACCTTTGCCCTCTAACCCCTTCAGCAGGTCCATAATAACTTCCCCACTTCTGACCTCCTAACCCCTGCAGTGTGAATCGAGCACTCTGATTGGCTGCAGCTCAGGGGACGACCTCTTCTCTCCTTAATGTTACACTGATCACATCTGTCACTCACTGCATGAAGCTGGAAAAGGACCAATGAATGGATGGATGGATGGATGGATGGATTGATACTATATTTGAAGGTATAGATAGTATGATTGATGGATTCAAGGAAGGATGGATAGATAGAGAAATTGATGGGTTGAGGGACTGATGGAATAACGGATGAATGAATGGATGGATGGATGGATGGATGGAATACAGATGGAGTATGATGAATGGAACAATGTTGATGGATGGATCAGTTTATGGATTGATGAAAGGATGGATGCATAAACTGGGTGGACGGAGGAGTTCAGATGGGCTGATTTGATTGGTTTCTTATATACTGTATATTTGTGGGTTCATACACATATATATATATATATATATATATATCACTATGATGGATGGATAGAGAGATCAATGTATTGAATAATGGATGGATGGATGGATGAACAGATAGCTTGATTAGATGATGTACGGGTGGATTTAAGGAAGGATGGAGAATACTTCCCTCATAAAATACAGATAAATGCAATATCTTTTGGAAAGATCAGAAGGTTGGGAAAGATGGATTGATGGAAGGATGGAGGTGTGGATAGATTGGATGGGTAATGGAATGTATTCATAGATATTCTGGAGTTCGCATTGATAGATGGATAGAAGAGAGGACGGATATGCGATGAATGATGAAGGGAAGGTGAGGGTATGGGAATTGAAGAGACCAGCTGGGGTAGATTATGGGGTGTGGTTGCCTGGGAGACCATCTGTGATCGGCCCACTTCTGGATAATTGAACGCGCCAAGTGTGAGACATCAGGATCTTCTGTCATCTCATGGTTCTCTCTCGCTCTGTTTAAAGCTGTACGCTAAACTGCAGTCGGTGAAAGCGGAGATCCAGGATGTGAACGACGAGCACGTCAGAACCAGACAGGAACTGGAGCAGACGCAGAATGAGCTCACAAGAGAACTCAAGTTCAAGTGAGTGCACGCACACACACACACACACACACACACACACACACACACACACACACACACATCTGGATCTAAACTATTACAGTATATACTAACCCAGTGTGACTCTGACCTTTATCCATTTGTGTGTTCGTGTATCTGTGTGTGCGCATGCATGTGCAGGTACCTCATAATCGAGAACTTCATCCCTCCAGAGGAGAAGAACAAGATCATGAACCGGCTGGTGTTTGACGTCGACGAAGACCAGTGGAAATTCCAACCTCTCGTTCCTGCCGAAAAGTGCGTGACCTTTGATCTTTGACCTTGGTGCTATCTTGGCTGTTGTGTGACCTCAATTCCTTTGTGGATGCGTGTGCATGGATCCGTGGGGCGTGTGAGCTCCATTACATATATGTACGAGTGTGTGTGTGTGTGTGTGTGTGTGTGTGTGTGTGTGTGTAAATGCCAATGTTCTGCTTGCTAAGACAGGAAAAAAATCAGAAAGTTTCCTTCAAGCCATGTTTTGTTATGGAGTTATAATGCTGGCTGTGCCGGCTGTGCTGTGGATCAGGTGGTAGTGCGGGTTGTCCACTAATCGTAGGGTTGGTGGTTTGATTGCCGGGCCGCGTGACTCCACATGCCAAAGTGACCTTGGGCAAGACACTGAACCCAAAGTTGCTCCCGATGGCAAGTTAGCGCCTTGCATGCAGCTCTTCTACCACTGGTGTGTGTGTGTGTGTGTGTGTGTGTGTGTGTGTGTGTGTGTGTGTGAGTGAATGGGTGTGAACAAGTGCGCCATTTACCTTTTAGCTAACAAGTAAAGGAGGATTGTGGCTACGGGTTTAGGATCAGGCACTGTTTAAAACCATCACACATTCTCCTCAAAGACCCCACAAGGCCTCAGTGTTCATCACACAGAGAGTGGAACAGAGAGAACAGAAAGGCATTCATTTGCTCATTCACACACGCTAGGATTTGTGTGTTGTGCTTTTGTCCTGGCAATCATCGAGATCTCTCTCGCTCTCTCTCTCTCGCTCTCTCCCTCTCGCTCTCTCCCTCTCGCTCTCTCCCTCTCGCTCTCCCAGTAAGTTTACTCAGATGAAGAAGAGACCCACCTCCGCCGTGGGCTACAAGCGGCCTATTAGCCAATATGCCAGGGTTGCCATAGCGATGGGAGCCAATTCCAGATACAGGGTATGTTTATAGACATGAGAAGAGAAAATGAAAAATAAGCAGCGAAGTACACATTTGTGCGTCTTGCCTTTCTTCCTTAATACTATAAAACAGACCTGTTTTGTTTTTTACTCCAGGCTGAAAACATCAAGTTTCTGGAGCTGGACACAACTCCGCCCACTCTGTTTCAAATGGACTTCCCGAGTGTGGGGCCCGAGACGGAGCCAAGCCGAGACGTGCAACTGGACAACGCATCGTACCGAGAGAAAGTAGCGGCGAGTCGGGTCAGGAAATCCCAGTCCTGGTCAGTGTGACATCCACTCAGCTACCAGTTAAGCATCATGAGCCAGTTTGAATGGTTTTCTGAGGAGACTGAAAAAGTTGGATGAACTGGATAACTGTTGTTAAAGCAGCGACCTGGGATTAGTTATTACGAGGATGTGTTATTACCTCACAAAATCACCTGTCATCACTTATTAAGATATTTTCGAACCTGTACAACTCACCTGTCTCGTGTTAATGACATCACTTCCTGTCTTATGTGCGCAGGGGTCAGGCTGCACGGCCCATGTCTTCCTCAAGTTCGGCGCTCTCCCTGTCATCCTCAGGGTCCAACGGTCTGGCACACCCCGTCAGCGCCGCCATGGCAACGGCCCACCAATAAGAAGTCAAGGAGCACATCGTTGTCCCTTCTTCGGTGCACCAACGAGGGCCACATCCTTTGTTAAAACAATGGCCTTGTCCAAGACGCTAAGACAGAGCAAGACATGCTACAGAGAGGACGAATTCTAGCACGATCTCACATCCTTCCTTTATTTTCATCTTCAAATCTGATCTCTTCAGTTTCAGCCACGACGAAACGAGCTCTGGTTAATATAGATTCTGTTTAGTGTCCACACCCGTTAAATAGAGACATTTCAGATTTGTCTCCTCTTTAAGCTTGAATTTTCAATATGTTTTACTACTGAAATGAAAATGGTCTTAAGATGGAAATTAAAGCCACTCTGGTCGTGTACTGAAGAGGATATTTGAGGAACGCCACTTCCTGTGTGATCTACTGTATAGAAAAGAGCCGGGTAAGACAGACAAGACGGATGAAGACGAGTGCGGACGTCTTTCTCTCGTTCTCCGAGCTCCGCTTGCATGTTGTACCGTGTCGTATCCGTGTTTGTAATGCTGATCAGGGTTTACGGAACAGCGTGTGCATTCCATTGGCCGGATTAAAGCGGCTAATGACGTGGGCGTGGTCTACGCGCAGAATTAGAAACGGTAGAATCGGCACCGTTGTGTGGTCGTTTTGGCTGGTACCAAAAAACAACACTGGTTTTGTCGGGATATCAAACGTATACAATATTGGCGCCGGATTGGTGTCATGTGTACTTATGGTTACGTCGCTTACGATGAGGAAAGTTTTCCTACCAAGCACTGATCGTCATTTTTACATTCCAGTTAGTACACCCAAGTTAATCCGTTTTAGATTGCTAATTACGTTAGAACACTAAGAGATTTAGCATGGACTAAGTTTCCGGTAATAATAACCATAACGCAAAGAGCTAAAATGACCGTAACGATTTCATCTTAACGTTTAAAAAAACTTTAGATAAGGCTTACATAACTTTTACGTATGCTTTAGGTAAGGCTTTTGTAAGGGTTACATAAGGTTTACAGAATGTTTACGTAACGTTTTTGCTTGGCTCGTGTAACCTTTATGACAATTCCTTAAGGTCTACATAAGTGTTAGGTACAGGTTTACGTAAAGTTTACATAAAGTTTACCTAAGGCTTAATATATGACTTGCGTAAGCTTTATATCACGTGATTGTAAGGTTTATTGAAAGTAGGTTTACACACGGTGTGTGCAAGGTTTACGCAAGTGAATGTAACACTTATGCAAAGTTTATGTAAGGTCTATTTAAGGTTTTGCATAATGATGTCATTTCATGCAAATATATTCTCATATATTTTGCATAATTTAACTTTTCTTTTTTTTTTGCATTTGACACAATTCCACCAAGAATTTCATATAGATCGTAAATTGTGTCTATACTGTGTGTGTATATATATATATATATATATATATATATATATATATATATTTTGCGTTGTCTGACTTAAATTGTGTACATTCTCATTCTTTTTGAGGAAAAAAAAAAAAGGTTAAATGTTAATTTTTTGTTTTGTTTTGTCCCTGAAAACTTTCCAAAGAACCCTTAAGGGACCAGTAAGTTCCCGAGTCTCATGGTTGGCGATCAGGCTGCAAGCTTAGGAGCGTTTGAACGGTCACCGTGAAGGCAATAAACTTTTTAGGGATTGTTTATTAGACTCATTGCCCTGCGATGGATTGGCACCCTGTCCAGGGTGTACCCCACCTTGTGCCTCATGCTCCCTGGGATATGCGCCAGGTTTCCCCGTGACCCTGACGGAAGATAAGCGGGATAGAAGATGGCTGGATTACACTCATTTGGATTCAGGATACACGAATGTAATGGAACGCCGATGGTTTAAAGATCCCATGTGTTGACAAATGTCCCATTGCACCATTTTTTTTTTTTTTTTGCAGGTTTGCATACACCTTTAAATGACTGTTCAGTGAAATATCAAGAGGAGTGCAAGAGTCTAAAGCCAAGTGCACACACACTCATATACACGCACTCCTACATAAATTAGTTCTCACGCTTTGGACACACCTAGCCTAAAGCGTACACGATAACCCACCCGACTCTTAACTGTATAGATGCATTTGTGTTCAAATCGTGACTGTACGATAAAAGTACTTAATTAATTAAAAATCCGAGAAGTCCTGAAATAATGTCGAGCACATCTCTGAACGCAGTGTGTTGAAGATTTGACAAGAAAACGTCACTTACAAATACAAATAAAGGAAAATTCTGATTTGTGCATTTCTCATTCAATAGAAATACAATACTTCGTTTTGGCCCTTTGTTTACAGCCATAACGGGAGCAAAAGTTATATATTTTGAGAATAAACAAAACTTCTTGAAATCATGAATAATACCCTCTGGAAGTGTGCTGCAGGAAAGGCCTTCGGTACCGGACCTTAACGCCAGAATTCTTACCGCGGAATTAGCGTGCAATACATTTGAACCTTGTTGACCATTAGTAAATGGCGCACTTATATAGCGCTTTTATCCAAAGTGCTTTACACTTTGTCTCATTCACCCATTCACACACACCAATGGGAGCAGAGCTGACATGCAAGGCGCCATCGGGGGCAACCTGGGGTCCAGTGTCCTGCCCAAGGACACATCGGCAAGTGGAGTATCTGTGGGACGGGAATCGAACCGCCAACCCTACGATTAGTGTATTAGTGGACAACCCGCTCTACCACCTGAGCCACAGCCGCCCCTAGTCTCTCTAGTAAACAGAGAGAGAGCCGAGGAAGGAGAACATTAAAGTGGATTATACATCAGCAGCCCAGCACTCATTTCTGGACTGGTTCCCAAAAGAATGTGTGTTAATGGTTTTAGCCTGGTTATAGAAATGAACATGGAGCATGTGATAATGCAGGAATCAGTGAGCATCCCCTCTGGTGGTCTGGGTAGGAATTGTCCATGGTGGACATGACAGTTCAATTTGTTTAAAGGACACAAAATTTGAAAAATAATTGGCGAGGGGAACAAATGAAGGCGTGAAATACAATACACAAAACGCATCACTTGTTAGTGACATGCAGGAAATGTCACACACTAAAAAGCAACATCACTGCATCATTGCTCTGAACATCGCCTGAAAAACAGTCAGCGGAAGATTCTTTTACATTGAATTACATTAAAGAAGCTCCAGAAATGAATGTAATGCCCTAGTGCAGGGGTCTTCAATGTTTTCCAGGCCAAGGACCCCAACCTGATGGCGAGATGGAGCGGGGACCCCCTAATTATATATATTGTATGAAATTGTGTTATATCAAACTGGTACCAAAACTTTCGTGACCCCCATGCAGTACCTCCGCGGACCCCCTGTTGAAGACCTCCGCCCTAGTGTAAATGAATAAATGTAAATGTAGTGTAATGCATTTCACTTTCATGCCTTTGTTGCAATCATGTCACACTGATTTGCAATCAAGTACGGCGCATTTTCATGCTGGAACATTTCCTGCTAATCACCGGTCAATTTTTCCCTGATGGGATGCTCCCTGGGATAGGCTCCAGGTTCCCCCGTGACCCTGAAAAGGAGTAAGCGGTTGAAGATGGATGGATGGATGGGATCACATTCGGCACCAGATCATCTTTGTACCTTCATCTTCATGCTGCCCTTTTATCTTACTTCCTCTTACTTTGTAAGCTCGTCTAGGCCTCAGTGAGTTTGTGCGAGAGACACTGTAAGACGAGCGCGTTGTTTGTGGAGCTGAATCAGGTATCTGGAGGGAGCGGTTAATAATTAACAAACACAGATACACACGCGGTATCTTGCATTACAGTTAATCGGCAGGGCCATGGAGGACGTGTTGTCTTTAACCTCGGCACAGGGTCACTTCCTTTTCACTGAAATAGCTCGCCGAGAAGAGCGCCGTGTTATCGGAGCCCTGATTGTCTATACTGATGATTTTCAGTCAGTTATAAAGAAGCTGCTCGTGCTGCTGTATCGCGGTAAACATGATGATTGACAGGTTCAGTGTAAGTGTGATGGGATGGGCGTGTGTTAGTTGAATGAACATGTGAGGTTTGGTCTCTAAAGCACTGAAAGGTGGTCACCTGCTTGTGTGGCACTGCTTCTGCTATTCCAGTATCCGATGATCCACATAACTACACTGGGTCCGATGTTCTCTGAATTCCAAGACCAAGCCTGAGTTTTCAGAATCCTGTTTTAGCGCCACATTTTCTCATGTCATCCTACGTTCTGACACTTCTATGTTCTCGAAGACCTATGTTCCATATGTCCTCAATGCTAGATTTTCACCAAGGCTCTAGGTTCTCAGGCAGTGTTCCCAAGATACTTTGTTTCTAAAGATCTCTCTCATATATATATATATATATA
>JAFFST010045426.1:2736-15083 GCA_022414735.1 Noturus placidus
CCCCCCCCCCCCCCCCCGTCGTCGTCATCAGACGTCATCGTACCCTTCACCCCCCAATCCTTGATGAAGTAATATATGGACGACCCCAGAGGAACCAGACTCAGAAAGGAACCCGTCCTCATCTGGGTCACAGTAGTATCAAATATTTTCCATCGTTAGTATCTTGAAGATGGACTTAGCTGTGTTTTAACTGGCTGACTGATTGAACCAATCACAAAGCATTTCTGCTCAAGCTTCCCTAAAGAAAGAAGTTTGATGCTGAAGAAAGTGCTCTTGAACTCCGGATTGTGATTGGTCAGAAGGTGTTGATTCAGATGATTTGATTGAGTAGAACAGGCGCGTCCTGATGCGTTATGGTTTCTATAGTAACAGCTCATTCACAGGGACGCATCCTTGATATGGATAAGCATTCTCTGTGGGAGATGTTTATTTGTCATTTATGGAAGGAGCCTCCAGTGTCAGCTCTTTGTAACAGTCAGAGGTAAAGCTGTACAAAATGTGGCGGTTTAACTTGAATAAATCATCACCAACTTCAGGGTGGTAGCAGTAAACCCGCTTTCTTATTTAATGGATATTTGGCATCTTTAGGCACAGACCTGAACTCTCTCTCACTCTGTGTAACTCTCTCTCACTTTCACTCATCTCTCTAATCTTTTCTCTGTCTCTCTCTCTCTTCTCTCTCTCAGTATGATATGGGTCTGGGCAGCACATGTCATGCTTTCATGCTTGCGTCTGCTGACCTGCTTCTCCGACACTCCCAGAATGCTGTGCAGCTTGGCCCAGATACATGACCTCATCTTTCATCCACTCCATCCTCGTTAGTCTCCTTCCTCCTTCTCTTATCCTTCACAATCCCCACCATCTTTCATGGTGATGAGAGAAGAATCTCTCTCTCTCTCTCTCTCTTTGTTTCCTTAGAACCTCTAAAACACTCAATAATCAGCCGTGAAGACTTTGACTTCAATACACCAGACTGTGTACATGTCTGAAAGCCAAAATACACACAGTACCTTATGCTGCACAGACACATGTGGTACACACACACACACACACACACACACACACACACACACACACACACACACACACATACACACATCACATGAAAAGAAGCATTAAGGAATGATTAAGGTTAGTGTTTCATCATGGCATGATTTGTGTCTTTTGAAGGACTTTGGTGGCAGTTCAAAGATGTGCACTTTAAAAGTGTGTATGCTGCACTTAAAAGAGAGAGTGTGTGTGTGTGTGTGTGTGTGTGTGTGTGTGTGTGTGTGTGTGTGTGTGTGTGTGTGTGCGCGCTTTGGAGTGCACTTCACTTCACCATCTTCAGACGACTGGAGAACATCAGACGGGAAAGGGGAAAAAAAATCGAAGCTGAAAGACCAGACCAAACTCACTTATCAGATGAGGGAGCTCTAAAAACGGCACGTAGTCTCTCTCATGAACACGAACAGTCAGAGAAAAGGGGGAAAAAAGCATGCACGCACACACACACACACACACACACACACACACACACACACGTCTTTATCGGGAACTTTATATAAGCCGTCAAATCAGTGAGCGGTTTCATCAGAAAGACAGACGGGTATTTGCAGCTCTGTGAGACGGTGCTGCCAGCCTCCGAGCACTGGTGAAGTGGGAACAGGGAACGGAACATTGTGTTATTCCAGGGACGCTGTTGTCACCCGGTGTGTGAGGAGCGCTCCAAACTTTCCTACTCACACACCCCTGTCATCATTCTGCTGCAGGAAATGGGCCAGGTATCAGGAGAACACTGCACACTCCTCAACAAAGAGCTCTCTGTTTCACACGCACTATTCATCTTTATCCTCACGCAATCACTTTACATCTTTACACTCATGCACGCACTTTACATCTTTACACTCATTCACGCACTTTACATCTTTACACCGACGCACGCACTATACATTTTTACACTGACGCGCACACTTTACATCTTTACACTGATGCGCACACTTTACATCTTTACACTCACACACACACATTACATCTTTACACTCACGCACACACATTACATCTTTACACTCACGCACGCACTATACATCTTTACACTCACGCAATCACTTTACATCTTTACACTGACGCACGCACTTTACATCTTTACACTGACGCACGCACTTTACATCTTTACACCGACGCACGCACTATACATTTTTACACTGACGCGCACACTTTACATCTTTACACTCACACACACTCTTTACACTCACAAACACACTTTACATCTTTACACTCACGCACGCACTTTACACCGACGCACGCACTACACATTTTTACACTGACGCGCACACTTTACATCTTTACACTGACGCGCACACTTTACATCTTTACACTCACTCACGCACACACTTTACATCTTTACACTCACACACACTTTACATCTTTACACTCACGCACACACTTTACATCTTTACACTCACGCACGCACTATACATCTTTACACTCACACAATCACTTTACATCTTTACACTCACACACGCACTTTACATCTTTACACCGACACGCACTATACATTTTTACACTGACGCACACACTTTACATCTTTACACTCACGCACACACTTTACATCTTTACACTCACACACACACTTTACATCTTTACACTCACGCACGCACTATACATCTTTACACCAACACACGCACTTTACACTCACGCACACACTTTACATCTTTACACTCATGCACACACTTTACATCTTTACACTCACACACACACTTTACATCTTTACACTCACACAATCTCTTTACACTCACACACACACTTTACATCTTTACACTCACACAATCACTTTACATCTTTACACTCACTTTACAGCTTTACACTGACACACACTTTAGATCTTTACACTGACACACACACTTTACATCTTTACACTCACGCACACAATTAATATCTTTACACTCACACATGCACGCACTTTACATCTTTACACTGACGCACGCACTATACATCTTTACACTCATGCACACACTTTACATCTTTACACTCACGCACGCACTTTACATCTTTACACTCACTTTACAGCTTTACACTGACGCACACACTTTACATCTTTACACTGACGCACACACTTTACATCTTTACACTCACAAACACAATTAATATCTTTACACTCACACATGCACGCACTTTACATCTTTACACTGACGCACGCACTATACATCTTTACACTCATGCACACACTTTACATCTTTACACTCACGCACGCACTTTACATCTTTACACTCACTTTACAGCTTTACACTGACGCACACACTTTACATCTTTACACTGACGCACACACTTTACATCTTTACACTCACAAACACACTTAATATCTTTACACTCACACATGCACGCACCTTACATCTTTACACGGACGCACGCACTATACATCTTTACACTCACGCACGCACTTTACATCTTTACACTCACTTTACAGCTTTACACTGACACACACACACTTTACATCTTTACACTCATGCATGCACTTTACATATTTACAGTCATGCACATACTTTACATATTTACACTAACATACCCACATTAAATCTATACACTCACACATGCATTTTACATCTTTACACTCTCACACACACACACACACACACTTACTTTGTGATTATATACAATATTATCAACAGAAGTGTAATTGAAAGAGGAATTGATACTGTCTGATCATATGTGTGTGTGTGTGTGTGTGTGTGTGTGTGTGTGTGTGTGTGTTATTGACATGAAAGAAAGAAAACAAAGATTAAGTGAGACAATGGGCCAGCCAGAGAAGAGAGGTAAGGACAGAGTGAGAGAGAGAGAGAGAGAGAGAGAGAGAGAGAGAGAGAGAAGGAAAGAATTATAAGAGAAAAGAAAGGACAAGGGAGTGGGACAACTACAGGAGAGATGGAGAAGTGAGAGGGGATGGAAAAGAGAAAACGAACAAAATGGGAGCAAGACAAAGAGAGAGAACACAGACAGAAACCGAAGCAATGCAGAAAGAAAGAAAGAAAGAAAGAACAAGACAAAGACAGAGCCAGACAGGAGGGAAAGTGAGAGAACAATGTGTCCCTCCATCCTTCCACCACACTCAAACTAAAGCAGATGGAGAGCGAGAGAGAGAGAGAGAGAGAGAGAGAGAGAATTACGGAAATTGGTGATGAGGATGCTTGGAAAATCCCTTTCTTTCTCTCTCTCTCTCTCTTTCAGTCTCTCTCTCTCTCTTTCAGTCTCTCTCTCTCTCTCGCTCTCTTTCAGTCTCTCTCTCTGTCTCTCTCTCTTTCTCTCTCTCTCTTTCAGTCTCTCTCTTTCTCTCTCTCTCTCTTTCTCTCTCTCTCTCTCTCTCTCTCTCTCACTCTGGATTAACTCTACACTTTATTGTTTTTTTTTTCACTTTTTCTGCAGCTACAGTATTTCCTGAGGTACACTGCAGTGACTTCCTGTGGATTTCCTGCTACCATCCAATAACGTTAACCTCCATCCTCATGAAGTGCTTTGAATGATTAGTGATGTCATACATACTGTAAAAGCCTTCATTCTATCCATTCTAGACCCTCATCAGCATGCATGTCTTCTCCACTGAGGATGCCATCTCCTCTGTGCTTCACCTATCTTTTGAGAAGATCCACATCTGGAGAACAAACACTATTATGTAAGACTGTGGTTTATAGACTTTAGCTCTGCTTTGAATACTGTTATTCCGCTGAAGTTTATAGACAAACTCCACTCACTTAGTTTGCAATCCTCAAACAATACCCCAAACAGTAAAGATCAACAAAACATCTCACACTATCAACATCAACACTGGAACACCCCAGGGTTGTGCTCTAAGCCCCCATTTATTCATCATGTTCTTACTAAACATCAGAACAACCAGATCATTCAATTTGCAAATGGAACCATAGTTGTGGGACAGATAATGATCAAGTGGCATTGGGGGCAGTGGGGGCACTTGGCAGTTAAGGCTCTGGGCTACTCATCGGAAGGTCTGATATTCAAGCCCCAGCACTGCCAGGCTCTGGGTTACTGATTGGAAGGTGTTGGAAGGTGTTGACCAAGCTGCCACTGTTGGGCCCTTGAGGAAGGCCCTTAACCCTCTCTGCTCCAGGAGCGCTGTATCATGGCTGACCCTGCACTCTGATCCCAACTTCATAACATGTTGGGGTATACAAAGAAAAGAAATTCACTGTCCTGTAATGTACAGTGCATCCGAGATGTTTCTACAACTTGATTAGAGTCCACCTGTGGTAAATTCAGTTGATTGGACATGATTTGGAAAGGCAAACACCTGTCTATATAAGGTCCCACAGTTAACAATGCATGTCAGACCACAAACCAAGCTATGAAGTCCAAGGAATTGTCTGTAGACCTCCAAGACAGGCTTGTATCTGGGGAAGGGTACAGAAAGATTTCTGCAGCATTGAAGGTCCCAATGAGCTCCCAATGATGGAATCCATCATCCATAAATGGAAGAAGTTTGGAACCAGCGAGTCTCTTCTTAGAGCTGGCCACCCGGCCAAACTGAGTGATCGGGGGAGAAGGGCCTTTGTCAGGGAGGTGACCAAAAACCTAATGGTCACTCTGACAGAGCTCCAGCGTGTCTCTGTGGAAATAGGAGAACCTTCCAGAAGAACGACCATCTCTGCAGCACTCCACAAATCAGGCCTGAATGGTAGAGTGGCTAGATGGCAGCCGCTCCTCAGTAAAAGGCACATGACAGCCTGCCTGGAGTTTGCCAAAAGTCACCTGAAGGATTCTCAGATCAAGACCAAGACAAAGATTGAACCCTTCAATGGCAAGTGTCAAGGCACCACTCATCAACTGGCCAATACCATCCCTACAGTGAAGCATGGTGGTGGCAGCATCATGCTGTGGGGGTGTTTTTCAGTGGCAGGAACTGGGAGACTAGTCAGGATCGAGGGAAAGATTAATTCAGCAATGTACCGAGACATCCTTGATAAAAACCTGCTCCAGAGCACTCTGGACCTCAGACTGGGGCAAAGGTTCATCTTCCAACAGGACAACGACCCTAAGCACACAGCCAAGATAACATAGGAGTGGCTACAGGACAACTCTGTGAATGTCCTTGAGTGGCGCAGCTGAGCCCAGACTTGAACCCGATTGAACATCTCTGGATAGATCTGAAAATGGCTGTGCACCGACGCTCCCCATCCAACCTGAAGAATGAAGAATGGGGAAAAACTACCCAAAAATAGGTTGTAGCATCATACTCAAAAAGACTTGAGGCTGTAATTAAAGTATTGAGCAAAGGCTGTGAATACTTGTGTACATGTGCTTTTTTTGTTTTTTATTTTTAATAAATTTGCAAACGTCCGCCTCACACCTCCAGGGTCCGGGGTTCGAGTCCTGCCAGGGCCATGTGTGTGCGGAGTTTGCATGTTCTCCCCGTGTGTCGGGGGTTTCCTCCAGGTACTCCGGTTTCCTCCCCCTATCCAATGACATGCATGTTAGACTGATTGGCGTGTCTAAAGTGTCCAGTGTGAGTGTGTATGTGATTGTGCCCTGCGATGGACTGGCACCCTGTCCAGGGTGTACCCCCGCCTTGTGCCCGATGCTCCCTGGGATAGGCTCCAGGTTCCCCCGTGACCCTGAAAGGGAGTGAGCGGATGGATATTTCAAACAAACTACTTTTGCATTGTCATTATGAGGTATTGTTTCTAGAATTTTGAGGAAAATAATTAATTTAATCCATTTTGGAATAAAGCTGTAACCTAACAAAATGTGGGAAAAGTGAAGCGCTGTGAATTCTTTCCGGATGCACTGTATACTTGATTAATAAAAAATCCTTATCATTACTCATTATAGAAATGACGTGCAACAACTAGAGGACTGGTGCAAGGATAATAACCTGGTCTTCTACCAGCTTCTACAGGAGTATCATTGAGTCTGTCTTGTCCCGCAGCATTACATTTGGTATTGTTAACTGTATACGATAGAAAAACACTCCACAGGGTGGTGAAATATGCCAAGTGAGTCACAGGCACCAGCCTTCCCGATATTAATAACATCTACATGGAACAAGAAAGGTCCAAAGCATATGGGAAGACTCCACATATCCATCCAACAAACTGATCACCAAAGACTGTGTAGCATTCAATTATGACTACCTTGTTTCAACAAGCAATGAGACTTCTAAACAGATCCTCCTCCTCTCACAAATTGTGATGGCTGGATGACTGGGTCATCTCCTAAACCAAAGGTCCTGTGGGGTGTTCCCTGTATGCAGAAGTTAGTACCAACTTAGAAGTTAGTTAGTGGTCTAGGGAAGGAGAACTGGCAAGAGGGTTGCAGGCGCCCAAGGTTCAATGATGTGTGTGGGGAGTGAAGGCTAGCCCTTGTGGTCCGATCCCACAGAAGAGTTACTGTAGCACAAATTGCTGAAAATGTTCATTCTGGCTATGATACAGTGTACTGTACTGTAACACACAGTGCACTGAAGCTTGCTGCGTATGGGGCTCTGTAGCCACAGACTGGTCAGAGTGCCCATGCTGAACCAAAATCACCTACAATGGGCAAGGGAGCATCAGAACTGGACCATGGAGCAATGGAAGAAAGTGTAGCAGCCTGAACTAGACCATGGAGCAATGAAAGACGGTGTCCTAAAGAAAGTGTCCTAACCTGAACTGGACAATGAAACAATGGAAGAAGGTGTCCTAACCTGAACGGTACCATGGAGCAATGGAAGAAAGTGTCCTAACCTGGACTGGACCATGGAGCAATGGAAGAAGGTGTCCTAACCTGAACGGGACCATGGAGCAATGGAAGAAAGTGTCCTAACCTGGACTGGACCATGGAGCAATGGAAGAAGGTGTCCTAACCTGAACGGGACCATGGAGCAATGGAAGAAAGTGTCCTAACCTGGACTGGACCATGGAGCAATGGAAGAAGGTGTCCTAACCTGAACGGGACCATGGAGCAATGGAAGAAAGTGTCCTAACCTGGACTGGACCATGGAGCAATGGAAGAAGGTGTCCTAACCTGAACGGGACCATGGAGCAATGGAAGAAAGCGTCCTAGCCTGAATTGGACCATGGAGCAATGGAAGAAAGTGTCCTAACCTGAATTGGATCATAGAGCAATAGATGAAGGTGTCCTAGCCTGAACTGGACCATGGAGCAAAGGAAGAAGGTGTCCTAACCTGGACTGGACCATGGAGCAATGGAAGAAAGTGTCCTAACCTGAATTGGATCATAGAGCAATGGAAGAAGGTGTCCTAGCCTGAACTGAACCATGGAGTAATGGAAGAAGGTGGCCTGGTCTGATGAATCACAATTTCTTTTACATCATGACGGTAGTCGAGTGCATGTGCATTGCTTACCCTGGGAAGAGATGGCACCACGATGCACTATGGAAAGAAGACAAACTGGCGGACGCAATATGATGTTCTACTGGGAAACCTTGGGTCCTGGCATTCATATGGATGTTAGTTTGTCACGTACGACCTACCTAAAGACTGTCCCAGACCAGTACATGCCTTCATGGCAACGGTATTCCCTAATAGCAGTGGCCCCTTTCAGCAGGATAATGCGCCCTGAAACACTACAAAAATGGTTCAGGAATTATCTGAGGAACATGCCAAAGAGTTCAAGGTGTTGACTCGGCCTCCAAATTCCCCAGATCTCAATCCGATCGAACATCTGTGGGTTGTGCCGGACAATCAAGTCCGATCCACAGAGGCCCCACCTCACAAGAGCTGTTTTGGAAGACCTACATAGTATCAGTCAGGTGGTTTGAAGGTTATTGCTGATTGGTGTATATATTAGTTTGAATGCAAGTGCTATGTGTAGCACCCAGCCTTGTGTTGAATTAGAATGACAATAAGCTTGCTTCCTTTCTTAATCTTTCAGATTCAATTTAAACAGTATGCATGTGTATGTGCGTGAGTGTGTGTGTGAGTGTGTGTGTGATGAGTCAGACAGCATACTAAACTGGTGGTTCATAAACCTTTATTACATGTTAGCCTTGTAGCTCCAGCAAAAGCTAAAGTAGCACACCGTGTCTTTGAAGAGAAGTGTGTGTATTTATTTGACTCCTTTAATGCCGTGAGTGTGGTAAAGTGAACTGTCGGTCAGCTGTTACACTGTTTTTCTCTTCTCTATTTCTGCTCTCGGTTTCACACGTACACACACACACACACACACATGCACGCTCTGACTTCCAGTTGTTTCCCATCTGCAAGGTTCTTCCTGTCGTGCCGTGGTTGTGGCGGCTACTGTAGACACGCCACACACACTCTTCTGAGCCAATAGGATCTGCACCTTTCCCCCCATGCTCCTTTGCTTCTTTTCTTTCTGTTCTCCCGCTGCTCTGTGTTTCCCTCGCTCTGTTCTTTCTCTCCCTTCCGGCCTTGACTGCTGCATTGTTACCTCGTTTCCTTACCTGAGTTGCAGGCTGTGTTTAAGCTCGCTCTCCAGCTCCGCTCGTGCCCTCTTGCTCTCCGTGCTCAAGTCCATCAGCTTGCTGTCTGCCTGAGACACCTGCAGTGTCAGAGCCTTCACTCTGAAACACACACACACACACACACACACACACACACAGTGATTATGAGCTAGGGATTTTAAAGAAAACACTACACCATATAACGTTATGATAATAACGTTAATGTTCTTTATTTAAAAGTGTGTGTGTGAGTGTGTATTCGTGTGTGTGTGTGTTTATGAGAACCCGGGTCCTTTGTCAGACGAGTTCTCGAGAGCGGGTGACAAGAGGAAGCATGCCAAGGCTGACTAATCCCAGACACCACACAGTTTACTAAAGCCCTGGCACTGACTCACATATCACCATAATGCCATTGTGTGTATGTGTGTATGTGTGTGTGTGTGTGTGTGTGTGTGTGTGTGTGTGTGTGCACGGTCTTTGTTTCCATCTCTGTATTTGCCTCCCAGTCTCTGTTTTTGTTGCTCTGTGTTTGCCTCCATGTCCATAACCTTGTATTTGCCTACGTCTCTCAGTCTTTATCTTCGTCTTTTTCTCTCGGTCTCCCAGTCTCTCAATCTCTGTGTCTTTGTCTTGTCTGTTCTATTTATCTTTTTGAATTTCGGTCTTTACCTCTGTCCTTATCTCTGTCTGTCCTTATCTCTGTCTTTGTCTCTGTCTGTCCTTATCTTTGTCTCTGTCTGTCCTTATCTCTGTCTTTGTCTCTGTCTGTCCTTATCTCTGTCTTTGTCTCTGTCTGTCCTTATCTCTGTCTCTGTCTGTCCTTATCTCTGTCTCTGTCTGTCCTTATCTCTGTCTCTGTCTGTCCATATTTTTGTCTCTGTCTGTCCTTATCTCTGTCTCTGTCTGTCCTTATCTCTGTCTCTGTCTGTAATTATCTCTGTCTTTGTCTCTGTCTGTCCTTATCTTTGTCTCTGTCTGTCCTTATCTCTGTCTTTGTCTCTGTCTGTCCTTATCTCTGTCTTTGTCTCTGTCTGTCCTTATCTCTGTCTCTGTCTGTCCTTATCTTTGTCTCTGTTTGTCCTTATCTCTGTCTTTGTCTCTGTCTGTCCTTATCTCTGTCTGTCTGTCCTTATCTCTGTCTCTGTCTGTCCTTATCTCTGTCTTTGTCACACACCATGTCTCCATCTGTCTTTGTATTTATCTTTCTGCCAGATTCTCTTTATCTCTGTCTGTCAGATTCTGTCCTTGTCTCTATATCTCGTGTCTCTGCTTTTCTAAGTCTCTTTGCCACTGTCTGTTTGCCGCAGTCTATCTGCCTCTGCCATTTGTCCTGACTTCAAACTGTCTGTCTCTGTCTCTCTCTCTGCTGTGGAATCTACATATGGGAGAATGAAGCTGTGGGTAAATTGACTTCCAGACAACAGCGTTTTATGTTGCCAAATTACAGCATGGATGAAATCATGCTGCAACACACACACACACACACACATACAAACACACACACACACACACACACACATACACACACACACACACACACACACACACACATACACACACGCACGCCAGGGAAAGACCATTATTGCTTGAGTGTAAAGTATTGACATGGTGAGCTACAAGCAGGAAATGACAACACAGAAACAGGAAGTACTAGAACGTCTCCTGGAGTGATCTGAAGTGTCGGTTATACTGTGCATTGTTTTGGAAGCGGTGATGCAAGACTGCAAAACTTCTCATTTCATGAGCTTCCTGAGCGTTAAATGTCACCTCTTGCGTAGCGTTGGGAAGTAACGCACCCCGTCATCCCAACACTCTAATCTGATTACAGCTTCACGGTTCCGTTTGATAGCGTCCCTCAGAACATTTCTGTACCCGATATACCATTGAGCCTATTTCCTCACATGTCCAACTTAAAATTAGACTTATTACATTATTATAATCGCAGAATAAGAAATCGGATACAGTACGTTGACGTCTATTCGAGGTCATGTATTTGTTTTTACTGTAACACACGAGAATAAAACTCCTGAATATAAAGATACTGTATAACTTTAAATGATAGTAGTTGGTGATTTCAGATTTTGGTCACTCGTGATATTCTCATCGTTGTGACTAAACTGAAAGGTCAATATACAGAATACGTGTATAATTGGACTCCATTACTATACTTAAGCACTTACATTTTCACTGACAAACCTCAAATGCCATGAGATCGTTTGAATTCTGGCCCGGTTGCTTCACCAGACTGTTGCGTTCAAACTTCTTTACTTGTTTTCAACCAAAATCCCATCAGTGTCAGATTCAGTAATAAAGATTCACTAACAAACAAATAAATAAATAAATAAATAAATAAATATTGTATCACATGAAATAAGTCTCTGGAGGAAGACTTCCTTTAAATTCAATTGAAGTATTGGCACGTGGCTTAACTCGCTCTCGTCACCGCTTGTCATCTACTGCTGACATTTTATTACAAAAGTCTTCTATAGCAGATCGGATATCGGCCGAATCGGATAATCAGACAACTCGTTTTTTTTTGGAAGTGATTTAAAAGATTAGCTTTCTGATTAGATCCTGTGCTGCTTGTAACTGTGGGAAAGCTGTTGTTTCTTGCACACTTCGGCTCTCTGGTGCACTGTGTATCGGCTCACTGGAGCTCACTCCAGCGTTTTTATTATCTGCTCAGTAAATGGATGTGTGTCACGATAAGCCTGATGTACGGTCCACTTCAGCTACAGACGAGCGACGGATAAAAGAGGCACAGCGCGAGTTTTACACTGGGTCCATTTCCACTTCTAATAGACAGAAAGACAGACAGAGATAGATAGATAGATAGATAGATAGATAGATAGATAGATAGATAGATAGATAGATAGATAGATAGATAGATAGATACAGTGGTGTGAAAAAGTGTTTGCCCCCTTCCTCATTTCCTGTTCCTTTGCATGTTTGTC
>JAFFST010045426.1:21671-26671 GCA_022414735.1 Noturus placidus
CCCCAACATCTACTGTATGTTTAGTATGTGATAATCCCAAGCGTTACTTCTGTTTCATCACTTCGAAACTTTTGCGTAGATCTGGCAACCCTGTTTACAATGCATTGGGATGGGGATTTTTTTTTTAAATAATACAGGAAGAACAGTCGAACACAAGAACACGTGCAACACCAACTGACGTCTCAGCCATCTTAATGCTCTCCACACCTTTTCATTGAACGTCATTAATGAACACTTCCCGTACTTCCATTTCCTCTTTTGGCTCTGGGCGTGATCATTTTACATCATATTAGAAAGCACAAATGTATTAGGCGTGATGTTGGCCTGACCCTTATTTAATAAAACTGAACGCTAATGTCGGACGGAACACGGAGAGCTTCCTGGTGGAGGTATACACACTTTAAACCAGGGGTCTTCAAAGTTTTCCAGGCCAAGGACCCCCAAACTGATGGCGAGATGGAGCAGGGACGCCTAATTATATATATTGTATGAAATTGTGTTATATCAAACTGGTACCAAAACTTTCGCGACCCCATGCAGTATCTCCGCGGACCCCCTAGGGGTCGCGGACCCCCTGTTGAAGACCTCCGCTTTAAACCAAACGAGAATCGGGAAGTAAACTGTGCGGTGGATTGCTGAGAGAACGTTGCCATGGTTACCGTACAGCAAAGCGTCAGCTGTTGTAGCAAATGACTCAATAGCTTCCCTTAGCCACGAGACAGTTCGGAGGAATCCTATGCAACTGTAAGTGTTTTATGCGACCGGTATAATAGTGCATTTGCTTTACTTTCATCTAGTTCGTTTTCCACCTTGTTACCGTGACGATAGTAAAAGCAACAGAGTGTGTTTGCTCATATTTATGTGACATGAGGGGGGAAGGGATGGCTTGGTGGTTAAGGCTCTGGGTTATTAATCAGAAAGTCAGGGGTTCAAGACCCAGCACTGCCAAGCTGCCACTGTTGGGCCCCTGAGCAAGGCCCTTAACCTTCTCTGCTCCAAGGGGCGCTGTATCATGTCTGACCACAACCTTGTAAAATGCTGGGGTATGTTAAGGAAAGAATTTCACTCTGCTTTAATGTATATGGGATTAATAAAGACTCATTATCATGTAACAAATCGGTGAAGAAACGCTGCTGCAAGCCCCGCCCCCTGAGCACTCTCTGCTTCAGGTTTTCAGAACTCAGGTTTTCCCAGGTCTCTATTAATACTTTCTCAGTGACTTCCTGGGTCTTACTCAGCGCTCGGGTGTGGGAGGCATTTCAGTTGGCCGTGACACGTGCTGGCATCATTAGACTGTGTGGGCGGCTTTTTAATAGAGACACTGTGCTATAAGGAGTCAGACACGCACGCACGCACACAGACACACACACACATCCTGAGTCTTTACTCTGGACGTCAGAGGGACTGGCACTGAGAATAGCTCTGTGTGTATGTAGAAGTCGTGATAATGGGCTGAAAATCCTGTGCGAGAGTGCCTCCTCTGCTCTTTATTCCGTGAGTGTGTGTGAAAGAGTACCCGAGTATACGTGGGAGGAAGAGAGTCGTGATAACAGATAACACCTGTCTGGCTGTGTGTGTGTGGGTGTAGCGCTCTGTCAGTGTGAACATGTGATAAAATGGGATGACTGAGCAGCTGTTCAAGAGGTTGTGTACGTGTACTGTACGTATGCGTGCGTGCACGTGTGTAAGAGAAGAACGAGGCAGTAAAACGTAGGCGCGTCTCTCACACCTACCCAGTAGGTACCTGTGCAGCGTTTACTAGCATGTCAGCGGAGATTATTGATGACCTTAATCCGATTAAAGTCGTACTCGAAGTAAACACAAATGGAATTAAGACGTGTGGAGTATTTCCTGTTTTAGTCGCATTACCGTTACAGACATGTACACACTTTAATCATACTATTAACGTCGTGTGAAAGTTTTCAGCGCATTGTGCGACAGGACGCATACACAACCCTTGGATGGCAAACAAGAGAGCACGGCTTCGTCCCAAACCACGTACTTACCTACAATATAGTAGGAGAAATACATGTGTCTCTATATACTATATAGACGTTAAGTATGCGGTTTGAGATGCAGCCCACGGCTTCAAGCAGTCGTCTATTTACACGTACAGCACTTGAAGCTTTCGTAAAATTAAATATAAAAACACCAAAAACTGACTGGCACACTGTCCAGGGTGTACCCCGCCTTGTACCCCATGCTTCCTGGGATAGGCTCCAGGTTCCCCGTGACCCTGATAAAGGAGTAAGCTGTAGAAGATGGATGGATGGATGGACGGAACACCCAAAACCGTATACGGTACCATAACGAAGACCAACTGTACGTCAATATGTGAAATTCTGGAGGGACGTCGGACGGCGTGGCACGGTGACGTAATGACGTGACGTTAATCCATCTATGTTCTAGAACACATAAAACCTGAACATAAAAGGAGTATTCTAAAAGCGACTCATGTCAACACCTTAATCAGAATACTGCCTTATTCAGAATGAGGTCCATAATTCCATGTAAACGTACTGACTGTGTAGCAGGAGAGCACAAATTCACATTTAGTGAACTTCTTTATTCGGTTGCTCCACTTTTCCATTCGAGTTGACGTGAAATCCACAGGTTGGGGTAAAATCTGAGATTAGGTCGACTCGAATCGAGCTTCGACTGATCACGTGCTTCAAGAGAAGAGATAAAGCTCGGGGGGAAATCTGCTTTAGTTTAAAACAGCGACTAGAATCTGTAGTGAATCCTAACACAGTTTTTGAACAAAACAAAAAGTGCTAGAATTGCTATCATTCTATACATAGAATCAATAATATGGAATATAAGGAATATGTATGCAGTGTTGGTTTCTTCTGTTTGTGTGTATCTCATGCTAAATCATTTCAAAAAATAAAACAAAAATGGAAAATAAAACAATGGCGACTTGAGTAAACACAAACTACAGTTTTGTTTTGGTTTTTTATGATAGTTATTTATTGAAGCAAAAATGTTATCCAGTACCAACTGGGCCTGTGTGAAAGTTTATTTGCCACCGTAGTTACTAATTCCCCAAATCTATGAAACTGCAAATTACTGCAAACCCTGTTTGTTTGTTCAGTCACATTAATACTTAAATAGAATGTTTTCTACAGCATGAAGCTGGTTAAAAGGTCTTACTCAGTAACACACTTCGGCTTCGGCTATGGCTCAGTCGGTAGAGCGGGTTGTCCACTAATCCACTAATCTTAGGGTTGGCAGTTTGATTCCCGGCCTGGATGACTCCACATGCCGAAGTGTCGTTGGGCAAGACACTGAACCCTAAGTTGCTCCCGATTGCAAGCTAGCACCTTGCATGCAGCTCTGCTACCATTGGTGTGTGAGTGTGTGAATGGGTGCGCTATTTACCATTTACACTGTGCCAAAGCTGAAAGAAATTCCAGGAATGGTAAATGAGGAAGAAGGTGATTGAAATACGTCAGTCTGGAAGGGTTACACATATATTTCAAAGGTTCCGGGACTCCAAAGAACCACAGTGAGAGCCGTTATCTCCAAATGGAAAAACTCTGCACTGTAGTGAACCTTCCCAGAAGTGTCCGAACTTCCAAATTTCCTCCAAGAGCACAGCGACGACTCATCCAGGAAGTCACAAAAGAGACAAGGACAACATCAAAGGACCTACAGTCCTCTCTCGCATCAATAAAGGTCTCATGACTCCACTATCAGAAAGACACTGGGGGAAAACGGCTTCCATGGAAGAGTGGCGAGGTGAAAACCACTGCTAACCCAGAAGAACATTAAGACTCGTCTGAATTTTACTTAAACACACCTTGATGATCCTCGAACCTTTTGGGAGAATATTCTGGCGACTGATGAGTCGAAAGTGGAACTGTTTGGAAGACAGGGTCGTGTTACATCTGGCTTAAACCACACACACAATTCCACAGAATGACCATCATACCTACAGTCAAGCATGGTGGAGGCAGTGTGATGGTGTGGGGATGCTTTGCTGCTTCAGTCTGTAAGTTGAAACTCAAGCGTAACTGGATTATGCAGCAAAACAATGATCCAAAGCAAAGGAGTAAGGAATAAGTCCTAGTCCTAGAAGTAAGTGAAAGACTGATCTCCAGTAATCAGAAAGCGGTTTCCTGACATACTACAAACAGACGAAGTACTTGGTCGGTGGGAGTTGGGGTGGTCTTCCTCGCTGTTCTGTGCTTCGAACCGTGCGTAGAAGTTATTCAGGGCATCTGAAAGCAGGTATCATCATCACAGATAGGTTGTGTAGCTCTGTAGGCCTGTATGCCTTGCCACAGACACCTTGTGACCTTGGTGTTTATGAAGTGACTGTGGATTCTTTCTGCGTAGTTGCTCTTGGCCTCTCAGATATGCCCGGGAAATCTTGGCCGTTTCGATGCGGAGGGCTGCTTTGTCATCAGACCTGAAGGCTGTGTCTCGGGTTTTCAACAGCGAGCACGCTTCAGCAGTCATCAACAGTTTCTAGTTTGCACTTCTGGTGATGATCTTGAAGGAAGTTATATACAGACGACCGCCGTGAGTGTTAATGGACAGTGCTGCTATCCAGCCCGGCTAGCTGAATGGCTGCGTCCGGAATGCTGTCGTTGAGCCATGTTTCCGTAAAAATGAAAACACATCGGTCCCTGATTTCACGCTGGGTAGTTAACTACAGACTGAGTAAGTCCAGTTTACTGTCAAGAGAGTGAACATTGGAGAGGAGAATGGATGGTAGAGTTGGATGGCTAGGGTTAGCCTTTAGCCTAGCACGGATGCCGGCTCACTTTCCACGCTTTCGTTGCCTCGCACACCGTTTCTGGCGAACTCTCTTCCAACCAGCAGCATTATTCAATACAGCTGTCCCAGGGCCTGCTTCACGTACGTCACGTAGCGCATCTCGCAGTCCAAAAATTTATGTATACCCGTGTTTCTGATGTACATCTGTTTAAAAAGTTTCCCAATTGGTACATATAGGCTAGAGATAATAAAAGATACGCTACACTGATGCACAG
>JAFFST010045426.1:31671-37509 GCA_022414735.1 Noturus placidus
TTAATAAACATTTATTAATCTATCCACCACTGTTTAAATGGACTTTCAAGGCATTTCACTCTTTGCGAAGTATTGAGTGTTATCACCGTACCAAGCGTTTCTACCCTCTTCCTTGTTGTCTGTCATGTTCCTTGATCTTGATCCATTCAGTCAATAACGTGACAGAATGCGAGTGTTCTGGGAATGGCAGTCCATGGCGGCCATGTTTGTAGGCCGCAGAGCAGGATGGGAAATGTAGTCACTGGTTTGCTGTGATATGACAGCTCACCATGCTTCTGAGGGAAAGGATGTTTAAAGGCCGTTTTTAGGTTTTTCTTCCAGGACGAAAGCCGACTTCACGTCCTTTTCCCGTCCTCTTTTTAAACTCTTGCTACTGTTTCGCACCCGTTAGGACGATCTAGAAGCTTTCGTGACAGAGATAAATGGTTTATGAGTGATGCACTGTCATTAAATCTGAATTTTCAGCGTGAACAGATTGTGTTAAGGTTGGAGTGGAGGCCGTCAAGAGTCCTGACTTCAACCCCACCGATCACCTCTGGGATGAACTCCTCGCCGTCCCGATGTCAGTACCTGGCCTCGAAAATGCTCCTGTACTCACACTCGCACTCCGAAATCTAGAGGAAAGCCTGGAGGATGGAGGTTATTATAACAGTACAGAGGGGGCCAACTCTGTGGTTTTGGATTATACACATATGACCACTAATCATAGGGTTGGAGGTTCGATTCCCGGCCCACGTTACTCCACATACCGAAGTGTCCTTGGGCAAGACACTGAACCTCAAGTTGCTCCTGATGGCAAGTTAGTGCCTTGCATGTCAGCTCTGCTACCATTGGTGTGTGTGTGTGTGTGTGAATGGGTGAATGAGACACAGTGTAAAGCACTTTGGATGAAAGCATTATATAAATGCACCATTTACCATTTACTATATGGGTATAATGGCAAGGCGTTCCATGTACTCATGTCCACCATACAGTGTAGGACTTCTACATCTGTCTGGAAGCATGGCGTCAAATATTCCCTTCCTGACAGCAACACACTGCAGCTCCTGAACTTCACCAAGCCTCATTGGACTTGCAAAAGGAGAAGCCACTGTAAAATATGCTGGTGCATGGTTGTTGTTTGTGGTGGCCTGAATCAGAGCGTGACAGTCCACACACGTATACCTAAAGCCTGAAGCGGCACGAAATGTTCTACACGCATCTCGAACCTTTTACGATTCAGCACTAAGAAACTCACGTGCAGATGTTCACTCCAAAAGAGAGCATTTGATATCGCTGTCAGGGTGCCAATACTTGTGAAAACAAGACATTAGGTTACTCCTTTGAAGGTTATCGATACTCGTGGAGTTTCTTAACGGCCGCTCTTTACGTGTTATCGCCTGAATGTGCTTTTACTGCTGAAACGAACACATCTGGACTGTTGTGCCTTGCAGTGATGTTCCAGAAGCTTCCGTTAGCTCGACTTCTGCCACATCTGCTTCATCCATCTCAATTCGTTTGTTTGAAACCATGACTCGGGCATTGTTACACACACACACACACACACACACACACACACACACACACACACACGTCCCCATCTAATTAGAGCTGTCAGAGATGATTAGACCAAATCAGATGACCATGGAGGGCATAGCTACTGTGCAAACACACAGACACACACACACACACACACACACACACACACACAAGCACAACAATGATGAGGTGTTTGTTATGTTCGTATATTTTGCTTTGATGTGACTGACTGTTTGCAGGCAGGAGATAAAAACTGTGATTCTCTCTCTACTTTCTCTGATGGGGAATATTAATAATTGTATGTGTGTGTGTGTGTGTGTGTGTGTGTGTGTGTGTGTGTGTGTGTGTGTGTGTGTGTGTGTGTGTGACTCACCATTGGTGCATGGAATGTGCGCACTCTCATGGACAGGCATGACACGGACAGACCCCAGAGGAGAACCGCTCTGATAGCAAATTAACTACTCAGATATAACATCGACATTGCGGCCCTGAGCGAGACCCGGTTCGCAGGTGAAGGTGAACTTTGTAAAAGCGGCTCTGGAGACACCTTTTTCTGAAGTGGTCGAGGCAACGACAAGCGCCGTGAAGCTGCTGTCAGTTTTACAGTAAAATCAGCACTGATTGGCAAGTTGGCAGGCCTTCCTAAGGGAGTCAACAACAGGCTCATGACCATGAAATTCTCCCTCCTGTCTGGAAGAAAGCACCTTACAATCATCAGCTGCTATGATCTAACCATGACCAACCCAGATGAAGTAAAGTCCAAGCTTTACGAGGACCTCTACTCTGTCATCGCTGATGTTCCTAGAACAGACAAGCTCGTCATTCTAGGCGACTTCAACGTGAGAGTCGGCAATGACAGCACTGCCTGGGAGGGAGTGCTTGAAACGCATGGATTGGGTCACTGCAACAGCAATGGTCTGCTTTTTCTTCAGACTTGCGCCGAACATGAACTGCTGATTACCAACACAGTATTCCACCTCCCAACCCGTAATCGGACGACATGGATGCACCCTTGCTCAAAGAATTGGCACCTCATCGACTACGTCATCATCAAGAAGAGGGACAGGCGGGATGTACCCGTGACCAAGTCCATGTGTGGAGCCGAATTCTGGACAGACCACCGTCTCATCATCACCAAACTTAACGTACACATCCAGCCAAAGAGATGTCCGCAGGGGAAAAATGCCCCTAAACCTCTAAACATTGCAGGGCTGAAGTGCGATAGAGCCAAGCAGTCTATTAGGGATGCTCTGGACGATCGTCTGGAATCAACCTCTATGGACAGCCAGAGCATGGAAGCTGACTGGGTGGCTCTCAGAGAACTGGTCTACGACACTGCTACTGAAATTCTGGGTCTTTCAACCAGAAAACACAAAGATTGGTTTGATGAGAACAGCGACGATATTAAGCAGTTGCTGAACGAGAAACACTGTCTCCATCAAACCTACCTCAACAACCCTACGTCCACCTCCAAGAAAGATGCATAGAAAAATGCACGCAGATTGGTACAGCAGAGACTCCGCCAGATTCAAGACACATGGCTAAGTAACAAAGCTGATGAGATATCAAGGCTATGCAGACAGACATGACATGAAGAGTTTCTATGATGCTTTGAAAGAAGTGTACGGACCCACGTCATCAGGCTCATGTCCTCTCCTCAGTGCAGATGGGATTACATTGATCACTGATAAGATGAAGATTCTCGGACATTGGGCCGAACACTTTCAAAACGTCCTAAATCGACCTTCAGTCATCAATGCTGAAGCCATCAGATGTCTCCCCCAAAATACCCATCAATGAAGCACTGGATTATCCTCCAATTTTGCTTGAGACCCAGAAAGCGATACGTTTCCTCTCCAGTGACAAGGCTCCCGGCTCAGACTCCATTCCAGCAGAGGTCCATAGGGAAGGAAGTACAGCTTTAACACAGAGGCTTCATCAGCTTTTCCTACTGATGTCGTAACAAGAGACAACCCCCCAGGATTTCAAAGATGCCTCAATCAATCATTTGTATAAGAGGAAAGGAAACCACCAGTCCTGCGACAACCACCGTGGCATATCTTTACTATCCATCGCAGGCAAGATTCTTGCCTGGGTTCTGCTGAACTGCCTGAACGCTCAACTCAATCAAGGACTTCTACCAAAGAGCCAGTGTGGATTCTGGAAAGAGCGCAGCACCATTGACATGGTGTTTGCAGCACGGCAGCTACAAGAGAAATGTATGGAACAAAATGCCGACCTCTTCTCTACGTACGTCGACCTGACTAAGGCCTTTGACACTGTCATCAGAGAAGGCCTTTGGAAAATCATGGCCAAGTACAGATGCCCAAGAAAATTCATAGCCATGGTGCACCAGTTTCATGACGGTATGCAGGCAAGAGTCCAAGACAACGGAGAAGCGTCTCAGCCATTCCGAGTTTCAAATGGCATCAAGCAGGGTTGTGTCCTGGCACGGACCCTGTTCAGACTCATGTTCTCCGCAATGCTGACTGACGCCTTTGGAGACGGTGATTTGGGGATAGCCATCGAGTACTGCACAGATGGTAATCTGTTCAACCTTAGGAGGTTTCACGCGAAAACCAAGGTTTTCACAGACATCATCAGGGACTTCCTCTTTGCTGATGACTGTGCCCTTAATGCTAGCACAAAAACTGACATGCAACACAGCGTTAACAGGTTCTCCAGTGCCTGCACAACCTTCAGTCTCACCATCAGCACCAAGAAGGCTGAGGTCATGCATCAACCAGCCCCAGGGAAGCCCTATACAGAGCCAAACATCACTGTCAATGGTCAGCGACTGAAAACAGTGACCAAGTTCACCTACCTCGGCAGCACATTGTCACAAAATGCCACAATAGATGACAAAGTTAACGTCCGCATTGCGAGAGCCACCTCAGCTTTCGGGAGACTTTATGCCAAAGTTTGGAACCGAAGAGGCATCACCATCCAGACCAAGCTGAAAGTGTACAGGGCAGTTGTGCTCCCCACACTGCTGTATGCATGCGAAACGTGGACAGTGTACCAAGATCATGCCAGGAAACTGAACCATTTTCACACCACCAGTCTCAGGAAAATCTTTGGCATCAAGTAGAAAGATTGGCCTGACTAGCCATCTACGCACGCATCATCTCTGATGACAAAATGGTCTTCGTCGCTTCAAAGGACAACGTAGATTAGTGTGTGTGTGTCTGTGGGTTTGTGTGTCTGTATGTGGGTGTGTGAGTCTGTGTGCATCTGCCTTTGTGTGTGTGTGTGTGTGTGTGTCTGTGGGTGTGTGTGAGTGTGTGTGAGTGTGTGTGTGTGTGTGTGTCTGTGGGGGTGTGTGAATTTGTGTGTGTGTGTTTGTGTGTGTGTGTGTGTGTGTGTGTGTGTATGTGTGTCTGTGGGGGTGTGAGTGTGTCTGTGTGTGCCTGTGAGTGTAGATATATAAATGTTTACATATGTTTATTATTGAGTCGCACAACATCTTTGTTCCACCCAGCCACTGATACACATTCACTCACGCAGTCTTGCGTAGTTTTGTGGTCCCATTATGAGCAGCTTCTCATACACGCATGCATGCAAACACACACACACACACACACACACACACCCTGAGCAGGTTCTGATTGCGTGCATGGCACAGTCACACTGCAAGTTTCCCACGTCTTATAGATGGCCGATACGGAAGTGAGAAACCACCACAGCATCTACACTGAAAGACATCCAGCTGCTGCACCTACATCATGACCTCAAACACACACGCACACACACACACACACACACACACACACACACACAGGGATGCAAACACTCACGTGCATAAACACATGCAATCAATCACTCATTTCTCGCATCATTTTAACACCATGTGAACGTTTGTGACAGTTTTAGGCGATTTTAGTCCCGATCTTACTGGAGGAATTCAGATTCGGTCGCAGATAAAAAACCGACAAATATAAAGAATCGTGAAATGTTCTGCACAAGAGAGGAGGATCCAAAACGTGTGAGTTCATAGACAACCACAGAAGAGGCTTAGATAACCAAATGTTCCCTTATAGGGGTGCCAATAATTCTGTTCAAATGAATAATAATTATTGCAATTGAGACGTTGGATCTTTAAGGATCTCTAAATTTAGTACCGAGTATTCTGGGAATTTGAGATGTTGAGGTTAAGGATGTTCTCATGTATACGTATGTTGTCTGCAGAACTCCATTACGGTTCTCCGTGGAAACCTCTGAGGAACCTAAGAACCGGTGTGAACCCTGAGTGCTCTAATAGCAATTAAAACATGTAGCTCTTAGAACGATATATATCCGGGGGGGGGGGGGGGGGGGGGG
>JAFFST010045428.1:3101-21365 GCA_022414735.1 Noturus placidus
ATCTGGTGTGGCAATAATCAGGCCTGGGTGTGGCTAGAGAAATTGAACTCAGGTGTGGACAACCACAGTTATAGTATGTTTTAACAAGGGGGGCAATCACTTTTTCACACAGGGCCATTTTTTTTCACCTTTAATAATAAACACCTTCATTTACAAATTGCATTTTGTGTTTACTTGTGTTGTCCTTGACTATTGTTTAAATTGGTTTGATGTTCCGAAACACTTAAGTGTGACAAACATGCAAAGGAACAGGAAATGAGGAAGGGGGCAAACACTTTTTCACACCACTGTAAATGCATTTAACATTATATGAATGTGTTCATTATAGTTCATTATAAATATGAGCGTCATAGAAAATGTTACCTTTGATACTATCTCAAGATAAGTCAGGACCATTAGATCTTACAGTTAAAAAGAGATTTTCATGGAACATGGTGCAGGACACACCATTACAGAAGCACATTATAAAGATCTAAAATTAGTGCAATTGTATGACATGCCAGTAGGTGGTCTGCTTACACTAAATTGAGTAAACAGGGTCTCCTCCCCTCTCATTGAAGGGAAAAATGTTCAGTAGACAATGATAAATAGAAAGATGCTGGAATATTTCTGTGAGAGTAGAGAAAACCATGAAAAGTTGCACTTAAGAGGATTTGCAAGTGTAGGAGTAAAACAGCATTTCTGTAACCAATATAACACATGAAGCCCACTGACCACTGAAATTCATTATTGCTGTTTGCTACAGTATCTCGAGTGGACCAACTCAAAAGCCAGGGATTTATATCAGCAATGTAAAGCCTGGCACTCTGTCTGCAGAAGTGGGCCTACAGGTGTGTGATTTAATCTCTTTGATGCACAGAACACTCTTTAGCACAGCATTACTGATTTATTATCTAAACAGAGACATTGACATGTTTATTTGTGGGGATTTAGGTTGGTGACCAGATTGTCGAGGTCAATGGGGTGGAGTTCACTAATGTAGACCACAAGGAGGTAAGTCTCATCAGCATCATGTTTTTCCATTTCTAAGTTGTACAAGTGCTAAACCAACAGACTTTTTAAACTGGGGATTTGATCAGAAAATATTGTGTTGTATTTGTAGGCAGTTCGAGTGCTGAAGAGCAGCCGGAGTCTAACTATCACAGTCCTCGCTGGAGCTGTAAGTTAATGTAATTCTGTCCACCTCATTCACATTCGGCTCATGCAGTTCTCCCATGCAGGCTTCTCTCAAGGACAGGAAATTAAGTGTATGATAAGGTGGTTTCTTACTCTCCAAAACTCGAGCACACTGGTGACTTTTAAATCTGAAGACAGTGTGACCATAAAATCTTGTCACTGTTTTCTTCATTTCCTGCCTCATGTGAGAACGATAAATTGAGATGTGTAGTAAGGTTATAAGACCAGTGGAACACCAAGAATTATTTGTGCAATTTATCATGGCCTTCACTCTATTTTCAATGGTTGATGTTGAGAAGTTTTTTTTTGTTTTTTTTTTGTAATATTTGTAATCTTCAGTGGTGGCCATGATTTATTTTGTCATGAAATTCTGAGATTATATTTTAAGTTTAAACTTCTTTCAACAAAATGTTGGTCTGTTTTCACTTTGGTTAATAGTTTCCTTTATTAACCACAATGCTGAGTGGTGCCAGTGAGATCTAGAACTTGCATAAAATCTATCTAAAGAGAGCAGTGCAGCAGCACTTTAGCACTTTATTCAACGGTCATGCTGATACCACCGTCAAAGCTTCTCTTTTCATACATTTATTCGTTTAGCAGACGCTTTTATCCAAAGCGACTTACACACTCACACACCAATGGTAGCAGAGCTGCATGCAAGGTGCTAGCTTGCCATCGGGGGCAACTTAGGGTTCAGTGTCTTGCCCAAGGACACTTCGGCATGGGATCACCCGGGCCGGGATTCGAACCACCAACCCCACGATTAGTGGATTAGTGGACAACCCACTCTACCGACTGAACCACAGCCGCCCCATAATGTAGACCACATAATGTAGACTCATAGATCACTAAATTATGATCTGTGTCTCTGCTGTAACTGGATTTCTCATCGATATGACATGGACATGAGTTGACAAAAGGAAGTTCTTGTGCTTTTCTTTTTTAGTAGCTAACAGTAACCTCTGACCATTATCTCTCATTAAGGAGACCGTGGAATAATAATTATTATTTTTTGGCCTGTTAAATGTCATTGCAAGTACACTAGCATTGTGCCCCTGCGACAGCAGACATCAGTTGTTGAGAATGATGAAAATAGCTATGAAATTGGCACTTCAGCACATCACACATGTTTCAATATAAAAAATGTTTAATGTGTTTTGGTTGGACTTTTCCTTTAACATTAAAGTAGTAAATCAAACACTAACTTCAATCAATTTAAACTTCAGTTCTAACTGACATTTAAAATATTTAAAAAATATTTGTAGGCTCAAAAGATTAGGTTTATAATCAGTGTCTCTGTATGTGTGCGCATGTTTGTGCAACCCTGAAAACTTGGGGTTTTTTTGTTGGTTTTTTTTTAAAATATGCATTTATTTCAGGGCAAAGAGTTGTTCATGACAGATGAGGAGAAGCTGGCAGTAGAAGCTCGACGAGAGATTGCGCGCCAGGAGCTCATGCAACAGAAAAGAGTGGCAATGGAGACCAACAAAATCATGAAAGAGCAGCAGGAGAAAGAGCATCTGTCAGTCAGAAAGCTTGCTCATCGCATATAACCTATACAGCCCACACCGACACAGCCTACTCTATAACAAACTGATGCCAGAACTTTCCCTTATATGACAAGAAAATGGATTTTCAAGTCAGATTTATGATTTGTGTATCTAGTTCTTTATAAAAGATTACAAGATCATAATACATCTAGACAATGGATGTATTAAATGATTCATAATAATCACAGGATTTCACATTTATTAGATAATATATGGAGGTATAAATAATTCAGGACACTGACGTGTGCATTTCATTTGCACATGCCTTGTTTTTGACAGACTCATGGCTGGTGATCATTTCTGTTTTTTGTTTTTTTTTTGTCCGCTTACAGGAGAAGAATAGAGATTTCGCAAAAGGCTGCAGATGAAGAGGAACGATACAGAAATGAAATGGACAAGTATGTCTGCTAAGTGTTGGGTAGAAGTCAGATGGGCTGATTGATGTACTTGTTACATGTGCATGTATGTTTTAGGATAGAGGATGAAGAGAAAAAGCATACCAGAGAATGGGAGGAAGACTGGGGTTCCAGAGAGAAGTCCAAAAGTCCATCTCCTGTCCCTTCTCCTTCACCTCCATCACGTTCTCCAACTCCTTCGAAACCCAGGAACTCAGGTATGATCATAACATTGATACATTGCAGCATGCTGCGTTACCATGTATGAATGTGGAGAGTGAAGTCTTACTGAAACTTTCCTGTTCTTCACTGATGATAATATTCTCACAGCATATGTCATCTACTTACCTATTTACTTTGCTTACCTTTTTTTACTCATCTGTCACATGACTGGATGTGCATTGCATTTTTATGAATGCAATTTCTTCCTCTTTTCTCTCTCTCTCTGTCTGTGTCTGCTGTTTCTTGCACTCCTGACCTGTACAGCTGCTGAAGCTAACACTGATGAAGATGAAGAAATAGAGGGCAGAGAAGTGAGTGGAGCTGAATTCTTCTCTAAGGGAAATCAATCTCTACATGGAAAAGTTTTCCTTTGACAACCCCTTCCTTCACTTTCTCTTCTAATTATGCATCACAATGCATAAAAGGATGCAAGATTTTTACTTTCTTTCTATCTTTTTTTTTTTTTTTTTGGTTGGGTCATTTAGGAAGCTGTTGAATTTAAGTTGGTCGGAACATGTCACTTCCTGTTTAAGTCTTTTTTTATTATTTTTTTTTATTTTTATTTTGATCCCATAGCTCGCAACTGGTTTTACCGCTATGAAGGAAAGTTGCCTACACTAAGAAAGGTACTCTGTGTGTTGGAATTGAGAGCAGTGAATGATAGTCCCTTAAATTTCAAATCAAAAATCTATTCAGAAATGAGTAATAAATTTAGTAACAGTTACATGATGAAGTCATTGCCCAGTAGTGTCATTGTGAAAACATCCTATATTGTATCTGTTGTGTTTGGATGACAGCATGTGGATGGTATATTGTGTGGCATGCATAAAAACAAATTTCTGTGCAACATAGAAAAAAGTCATTGTAAATATTCAGAAAGGAAAAGAGACAAAGAAGAAGAAGAAGAAGAAGATGTCTAAGACAGACACACTTCCAACAGAGAAAAGGAATAAGAAAGAGATGGAGTTTGAGCTGAAATTGGCAAAAGAAAAGGAAGAGATACATGAGCGAGAGAAACAGATGAAAATTAATCGACTCTTGCAAGAGGTACTACCTTCAGTCAAGTGTAATTATAGTGTAAATACTAGAGTTTAATTTTGTTGTTATATTATGTCTTATATGATACATCTCAAAGGCCTGTTATGGATACTAATAGGTAAAAGCAGTATTTGTTACACAAGGAGAAGCCAATGTAATGGTCTGTTTAAAGCCTTTGAGGTGTTACTGCATCTCAGCATGTGCTGGTGTGGGCAGGTAACGGAGACTGAGCGGGAGGATCTGGAGGAGTCAGAGAAAGTACAGTACTGGGTCGAGAGGCTCTGCCAGACTAGACTGGAGCAGATTTCCTCCGTGGAGAATGACTCTCCCGAGGTAAAAGCGCAGTCCAGATGAAGATTTGCAGAGCTTGTGTTGGTGTCAAGTTTATTTTGTGTGAATTATTCAGTTACTGTGTGTGAATCTTATGAGTAGGTTGAGTTGGGGTTGCAGTGCTTTCTGTGAGGTGGAGAGGTTGTAATTTTTAACCAAATGAGCTGTTTTGTTCAGATGAGTCCATCTCGGTCTCCTATGTCCACCGTGAAAAGATTCCCTGGAGGTTTTCACCTTGCCACTACTGACCTGGATGACATCAACCTGGATGAGGTGGACCAGAGTCTAAGACAGCCTCTGAAAAAACTGGCCCCGACTTCACCCACCTCAAATCAGTTCCCACCACCTTTACCTTTTCCTTCATCTTCACCCCACTTCTATCGCAAATCTGTCCACTCTTCTCCATCCCCAAGGCCATCTCTTTCTCCCTCCTATCCTCCCCCACCTTCACATCCAGCTCCACAGCGCCCAGCTACTCCACCTTCTCCCAGAGTGCCTCCTGCATCGATCAGTCATGGACGGCCACCCCCTGCCATCCCCCGAGCTCAGACTCAGGCCCCCTGGTCTTCATCTTTCTCTCACCCTCCTCCTCCACCACCTCCACCTCCTCCTCCTCCACCACCACCTCCTCCACCACCTCCTCCACCACAGCATTTAGATTACCAAACCTTCGCTCAAAGCTACCACCGACCCCACAGCCCCTCAGAACACAGGAACAAATGGGAGGACAATGGCTACAGGCAGCGAGGGGGCTACCATACAAACACTTCAAATGAACCCTCCTACCATGGCAGCGCACAGGTAGCAAACATTGATTTAATTCATCAAACCAAAGTGTGAGCTCCAAAGAGCAAAACCAGCACCCTTTGTTTGACTGGAATGTAAACATGGGTGAGATTTGTGTGTTTGATTTTCTGGTTGCAGGTTAAAATTGTATGAGTTGGGGTAGAACAATATGGCATGTGGAGTTTGGCTGTCATAACAGTGGTGTTGATTTTTTTTTTAATATTGCTGTGTGTGCTAAAAGGAAAAAAGATTGATCTGTTTAGAGGTGGACAAATCAGTAGTCTCTAGGACAAGCGGATTTCATGTCTGGGTTATTTGTTCTGCGTTATTTGTTTGTGGTTGCCCATTTGATGAGAAGGTTCAATAACCAGAGAAAGTACGCTTTCATTTGGTGTGTATGTTTAAAATAATGCGTCATACCTTGAATGTGTTACTATAAATCATGCCACCTGCTGCACTATACACATTGGCTGATGGCAGAGCGGTTTTTACTAGGTGGATTAATTAGTGTGAATGGGACAACAGTCGATCATTTCAGAATGAGGAATACACGGGTATGTGAGAGCACTGAGAAAACCGAGCAAAAGAAAATGCAGCCCAAAGCTAGTCTCCTTCTAGTGCAAAAAGCAGTAAACTCGTAGATAAACATTTCAAGAGAAAATAAAGATACTAGCCTAATGCAAATAATATATTTTCTTGCGATGCAAGGAGAGAGTGCACTTGGAGATTTTTTTTTTTTCAAAGCCACATCATGCGCTACATTAAATCGTAATTATCATGTCACATATCATGTTTATCATGATTGGCCTAATGATTTTATGATTTGTCCACCCCTGTGTTATATGCTAAAGCTGGAATGCAGTGTTAACTTAAGTTCTGAAATTTAGATTTGACATTATGTTAATATTGTCTAGGTTATGAGAAACACTTCTAATGTTAGCAGAATACCAACCTCCAGCAGTCCACTGGTGAGCTTCACCTTATTCTTCCCTATTCCCATAGTAGGGCTGTGACGGTGCCAGCTTTTGTTGTGTCATGTTGTTGCAATGAGAAACAGCCTGAGGGTGCTGTGGGATACGGAATTGTAATTGACTAGCAAGGGGAAAGGAGAAGGAGTGGATAATAAAGAGATGGGCTGCGTCCAGAATCGTGTACTGTGACAGTACGTACTGCATTCGATGAAAGTACTAATGACAGTACTAATCAGTATGTGTGAGTGAATTCCTGTTTCTGTATTGTGTAATATAACACAAGACTATAAAACTTTGTAAGAAATTCCAGTAGGATGCTAACCTAAATATGTTAAAAATCTAAATATGAAATAAAATGTAAAAAATGCCGTTAGGTGACATGCCTGGAGATGGCTCCTGAGATTTGTAGTCTCTGCCCGTTGTGTATTAATATAAAATCTCCTGCTATATAGTAGGTTATAAATATAAATTACTATTGTAACTGCTATTATTATTATTACAATTGTATACAAGACGTTGTACTTTGTACTTGTCATAGTGTTCACTCAAGCGGAAACCTTAATGTGCCACATGGTGTGACACTACCGCAGGTGGCACTCCTCCACCTGTCATGGCCATCGTCACAGCCCTATCCCATAGTCCCATTTGTTTTGTTTCTAAAGTGTGAATTGCATAGGTCAAAGATTACTTTGAATTGTGATTTTCATTAATGCCTCCTACCACATGGTCATTCCGTAGCAAATAGCACCCAGTCCTCCTAATCGGAGGAGGCAAGTGAACCCAGTCATGTCAAAACCTGTCATGCTGCCCCAACCCAAGACCTCATACAGACCCGTATTACGGCCCGAGCCCACGGTAAGTCTGAGTATGTGTGTGCTAGCTGATAGAAATATTAAAGGTGTTTGCTAATGTGTTTGTGGTTAACTGGATATGTGAAGATTGCTTTCCAATTCATGAGTGATGATAGTGTGTCTGCTGGTGGTGCATCCCCTTGACTGATTTATGAGGCCAGCATCTCGAAATGAGCATTTTTTCCTTGAGGGAAAGCGAGAGAGATCAAAACCTGTTGTGCGCTTAATGAGACTTTGCATGCAATCTAAAGGCTGTGATTGATAAACTTTTTAAATTCCGACCCAGTCGCATCATCCACACCTCCCAGCCTACCGACCTTCTTTTATTAAATCACATAAAAACACTACTTACTTTGCTCTGCCTCTATTCTGCCTTGGGGATTAGAGCTGTCATATATGAGTGGTTAGTTCACTCGAAGCTGATGGTTTGAATCACCTGGCCGCTGCTTCTCTTTGTTTGTGCTTCTCACATAAATGAAATAGGATTTAACAGACATGCAATAGTTTCCCAATTACAGTCCTGCATGGTTTGATGTCTTCCCAGCTGTCAGTGTACTGATAGGCTTCACAAAGGGTTGGAAAATTAGTTGGATTTGGTATGAGTTCTAGAGAAAATGATACATTTTACAGCAGCAGTACTAGCTTTAAGAACCCCTGTCTAAGAGCCTATCACAAATGCTGTAATTTGAAAGTAAAAAAAAAAAACCCTCTTTGGCTTTTCCAGATATTTTTATTTATTATGTTTTCTACAAACAATGACATTGTATTAATGATTTTTGACAAGTGCATGTGTACATGTGAATGTAAATGTGTGTGAGAGAGAAATATTTTTGTTTTGTAACGCTGTTCTGCATCTGGTTTTACGTTGTAGTCACCACAGATGCTTAAGAGGATGGTGGTGTACAACACTTCATTTAAGTCCAAGAAGAAACAAGTAATCAAAGACCAGTGACTGGTGCTCTTTCCATATATCTGAGTGTTTTCTGTGTGTTGCTCTTTAGTGTCTGGGTGATCTGTTCATACTAACTTATAAGAAGTTTATTTCTTCTTATATGTATTTCTTATTGTTCGATATTTTTATTTCTATTTTCCTTGAGAATAGAACGTGGTCCCTTGTACAATCTTTTGATTCTGATTTTATTTTCTCAGGAAGTTTCTCCTTGCCATTATTACGTCTGGATTGCTCATTAGGGACCTAGAGCATCTTTGTGACCGTGTATATTGATTGCACAATAGAAATAAAATTTTATTAAATTGCATTCTGGACAATCTGCTTCAAGATTTGTACAAGGAATGACTTACACCAACAGAGCTTTGACTCTTTCCTGCTCATCTTTTTTTTCCTTTCTTTATTCCCCCCCCCCTTTTTTTGTATTTCTTACCTAACCACAGCTGAGCCTACACCATATCGCTAGGGTCTATAAAGTCCTCCATAGTGATGACAAGTGTGGCATTTACAAAGTGCAGACTCTGTGTTGTCTTAGCACACAAAGCTATAGACCAACTGATAAATTACAGCACTCAAACTGTGTCTTAGATCAGGCTCTTAAAGAAACCATTATCTTGTTAAACATGATCTTTTAGAGCCTTGTTAAAATGTGCAAATCATAAACGCAGGTGTCTTTCTGTCTACAGTATGATTACACTGAGTGTCTTTAGTGTATTTTGTCTTTATTACAGAAATATCAAATAAAGCTGAATATAAAAAGCATCACTACTACAACAGGTCTTACCTGAAGATGTATCAGTCCAGTATCTATTTGGATTTTTTTTAATGATTGTATGCTACATTATTGTATTAGCCTCCTTTATGTGTGTAATTCAATCAAGCACCTCAAGTTTGAAACACATTTTTACTGTTGTTGCTTTAAAACCTCTTTTCTCTTATTTTCATAATTATATCCTAACTTTTAGCTAGTTTTTGTGTATCTTCAACTGCAAAAAAAAAAAGTTTATTTTTTAGTTTTTTAGTTAAGGATTTCTGAATTTCTTGACTTCATCGTTTTTTGTTTTGAAGGTCTGTGTTTGTCTGTGTGTGGGTGGGTGGGTGTAATATAACGGTTACAATCCTTCACTATGACAACATGTAAATGTTGAGGATGGCAGTATTCACTCTTTTTTTTGATGAACATTTGTCACTGCCTTGTTTCCATTTGTGTTCTGTATACCAGCACAAAACTTCCAGTGATCCAACCAAATAAATTCCTTAAAACAAGACTAAAGTCTTGTTTTCCATTTTGTCATATACATATAGAATGGAGACATGACTCATATGCAAGCTCCACAGTTACTTGTTTATTATAAATTACATTCTGTTTATAATTGTTTTCATTTTATAATCACTAGTCACAATGATTTTTCTGATTTGGAAAATTAAGGGGTTGTCATTGGTGTTTCTTATTCACACTGACTTAACTAATGCTATAATCTACAACTCAGAAATTGATTAAGGGGAACGAAATGTGTTTAACTGTTATCTTGACAGTTTGTGCAGGTGAGGAATATTGATTAAGTGGGAGATAGACATGTAGTGTTCATGACATGTAATCTTTCAGAAATCAATACACACTAGATTGTGTGCTGATTACTAAGATGTTTCCTCAGTTCTCCTCATGACATAGAACAACCACAGAGACCTAAAATGTTTCTTCTCTTACTTATTTAATCAGGGCTTCCAGAAATATGTGGATGACTTCGATCCCTATTCAATGGTACAGTATAGCTTACATGTTCTGAACTGTTATAAAAATACTGAACTGTTGCTTTTAAGCTCAAGATTATACTATCACTGTACCTGCAATCCTCAGTTCTATATTGGATTAGAAAATATTTTCCAGGAACTATCATGGCTTAGACATAAAATGAGTAATATTTGCTGAAATACATCCATAGCTTTATATATAGAAGACATTTTCTTAGGGCTTTAGTACCTTATATGGCCTATCTAGTATTTAGGATAGTATTGTACAGTGCAATTCCTCTTAAATTTATAATAATAATAAACTTTATTTTATAAAGCGCCTTTAAAAGCAGCTTCTCAAAGCGCTGAGTGCTAAATTTATTATAGTGAAATTTAAAATGGATGGAACCAAAAACTGTTTGCATTTGTTAAAGTTTATCTAATATAATGAGGAGATTATAATATGTCTGCTGTTTAAGGCATTCTTCTAAGCAGCATAATGAAAGACATGAAATGAACCAGCTGTTGAATTATGTACACTTTCTAAAAATAAATAAATAAATAAAAACAAAGTGTGGAATCTGTTTGACACCAACTTCATTAGAGCCATTGCTGGGCCACAGAGTCATTAGCCCATTGTTCTGTTGCTGTGACTTTTGATACATGCTCTGTCAACACCATTTGTGTCATTACATTACAGTTCAACCCTGAGCAGATAGAGGGAAAAGATGTGAGGCTGCTGAGAGTTAAGAAGGTAAACTTGTATCCTTAGCAGCTTGATGATTAGCATTGCAATTGTTTATTTAAACAAGCTTCAGTGTGTAGATTTTTTAACTATTACGCATGTCCACTAAGGCTAGCCATTATATGCTCTGGCTCCAATTTTCCAATTCAAGGGGTTATTTAGAATAGTTGATGAACCAGAAGGAAGTCAGAAAACTATGTAGGGACATGTCCTTCTGAGTCTGAAATCATTTTCTGCTTGGCTTTCTGTGTTGTATGTATTTCGTGCAGGAGGGCCCACTGGACCTCGCTGTAGAAGGGGGAATAGACTCTCCACTGGGAAAACTTGTGGTTTCAACCGTTTATCAAGGAGGCTCAGCTGATAAGCATGGTGAGATGATTTAATATCATTACTGCAGTAATCCAATCGACTTCAGGTCCTCATGCTGGTCATCAGATATTGTTAAACATATGTACTCTATTTATTGCTGTCACTAATTGCTAATTTTTATGCATGGCTCTCTCAGGTGGAGTGGTGGCCGGTGATGAGATTATGGCAGTAAATGGAAAAATCCTGACAGATGTGACCCTGACTGAAGGGCAGAACTCTCTAGCTCGTGCCTGGAACAGTGGAGGGGTGAGAACTTTCAAACTCGCTGCTTTAGTTAATACCCACAAGGGTATTTTGGTTACTTGTCTGGACACAATATTTTTTGAGGCCAGCTGTGTGTTTATGGGAAACTTTGTACCAAACTGATTCAAAGACCCTCCCCTGGTTGTAATCATATTCTTACATGAGGGATGAGTCAAATCGAACAGTCCTAAAAGAGAAAATCCCCTGGGATAGGCTCCAGCCTCCCCGTGATGCTGTGTAGAATAAGCAGTACAGAAAATCAATGGATGTATGGGCGTCCATTCTTGTGTTAGTTTGGATGAAAGCAGATGATTGGGGACTTATTGAATTCATGCAAATAACTGTTGTTTTACTGGGGTTTGAGGTTTGTTTTACCTGTTTATCATAACTGGAATTGATTTTAGTACAAGGAAATAAGAAATCAGTACACTTCTCAGTTTACTCTAAGGGATCGTGAGATATCAATTCAAATTCATTTTATTTTCAAAATAAATAAAATCACAATAGTATTTTTCCAATGACAGTAAGAAGTAAAATATAAGTGTATATTACAAGTGTTTGCTATTTGTGTGTGTGTGTGTGTGTGTGTGTGTGTGTGTGTGTGTGTGTGTGTGTGTGTGTGTGTGTGTCCGTCCTTAGGACTGGATTGACCTTGTGATAGCAGTTTCTGCACCAAAGGAATATGAAGATGAAGTGTATGTACTCTGTCTTTGTTATTTCTTCTTTCTCATGCCCCTACAAATGATTTTTATATGAGACCAAAAGCATCTAAATTTGCTCTGTGAAGATTGATGAAAACATTTCAGATCTTCTTTGAGCTAATTTAGCTTTTACTTTCTATTAGTTGATCTAATTGTTCCTCTTGGCAGCATCTTCCATGTCGCCAATCCAAAACATTTCAGTCACAGTTATGTCTGTTGATTAATCTGAATTTGCATCAGGAACAAGTGTTCACTGCTTTGTTTATTGTGTGATGTAAAACGAGCTGCCTGTAGTGTTGATGTTGTCTGTGCTGAATGTGCGCCTGTCCTCTGTGCAACGTGTCCAGCCCTAAAGCAGCATCAGTCAGTTCTACTGCAAACAGAAAGGTTTTCCAGGGCAGTGCCTCTGTGTACAGACAGGGCTATGTGCTACAGATGAAAACACCTCACATCACACCCTGATCACCTACAGTACACACTCCTGGGTAACCCCTTTGACCCCCATTTATATTAGAGTGAGCGTATGCATCATGTACATGTGACGGTCTCTCGGACAGTCAAGAGTACCACATGAAATTAATTTTCAGCTCAGGATGTCATGGTTTGTTTATAAAGCAGAAATTATTAATGAAGCTTTCAGTCAGTGATGTGCATTGTAGTGTGTGTGTGTGTGTGTGTGTGTGTGTGTGATCTAAAAGATCGACTTGCATCTTTTCATTTATTCTACATACTAAATGATGGAACTGAATGGTTCTGTGTCCCAGCCAGAACCTTTAGCAGTCCTTCTGATTGATGTTGTTCAAAGGGACTGTTACATGTCATGACTCATACAGAAATGTTGGTGTTGATGGTTTGATCTCAGCCCCTGATGCAACATGTTGCTATTTATTCCCTTTAACCCTTTCATGCATAGTGATGCATAGTGATCACTATAGTGGACAGATAATCAAACACCAGCTGTTGCAAGGATATCAATAGCATAACTGCACAACAGCCACTAGAGTGGGCACTAATTCTTCATTTGAACGCATGCAGTCCACTGGAGTGGACACTACAATAACTTTTTGAAGAATGTATGTAAAAGTAAAATGAAGGTAAAATAATTTTTGTATGCCTAAAGAAGAATAAAAACAGAGAAAAAAAATCAAGATTTCATAATTCAAGCATGAAAAGGTTAACACAAGAATGGCAAAATAATGTACATTTATAAAAGTTGCATGAAGGAATATCTACTAGAAATCAGAATATCTGTTGAAGTGTGATATTATATGAGGATTCATTCCATTTAGCAACATGCTTTGCAGTTGACGTGTTTGTATCTCTTTGGTGCCTGTTTTCAGAAGTCTCTATTTTCTTCACTTTTCTCTAAAGGTGTGTGAAAGAGTGAGAATTCCTCCTTGTTAATATTAACAGTAATCTATTATCTGTTTTTTTTTTTTTGCAGGACGTTCTTCTAAGATCCAAGCTCCAGGAGATTCCTTGAAAATCCTTTCTCCTTTACAGAACTTTTTTACCCCAAGTAATTTTGTAAAACGTAAATATGTATTCATAAATTAAAGCCATGTTGAATACTTACAAATGAAACAAATATATACTAACTAAGAAATTATGGCATGAAACATACCTTTTTTTCCATAACTATTCACACAAACTCAAGAGCCTTTCTAAAGCCAATAAAATATGTATGTCCAGTGATTGTGGTTTATCTGTCTGTTGTGTTGAAACACTTGGTTAAAGGGGTTGGGGTTGGGCCTCAGAGATTTGCATAGAATGTGATGTGGAGGATGGGTTATACTGGGTGCATTTGCAATTGCTATGGGTATTAAAACTTTTTTTTAAAAATTATAATTGTTTCCTTGTGGGTCTCTAACATGTATAACTAATTAAAAACAGTCAGATAAACAGAAAACAATAAGATATATATACAGAACAAATAGGTGTGATTCTAAATATACTGTACCAATGCTGCTTTCATTTATAAATGCTAAGTTCCAAGATAAATCTTCATAATAATGTGAATTATTCTGCCTTAGAGATCTTTTATTTTTCCCTTTCATTGTTTAAAATTATGTTGTGCATTTCCTTGTGTACCATTTAAAAGGAAAACTAACCACCTTCTTTCATATTTGACTGCTGGACAATATAAAATTAATTCTTGCTTTAAATTCTTGCTTCTAGTTCTGTGCATATACTGTATTTGGTCAAGAAACATCGTAATGGTAACTACCAAATTCTATTGCATAAGTTGAGGAAGGCTACTGATCACTCAAGATTTATTTATTTATCTGATTCTTTGTTCATTTGTTTACAATTAAATTCAAAGTGCCATGATTTGCATCTGTCCCTGTTAGATGTCTATTAGACGTTTACTTTAGATCAAGACATGGCTGCAAATCAATAGATGAGCATTTTCGGCTGAGGTTGTGTCCAGCGATGGAAAGGTCCATGTGCACAAGGCCTATCTGTCAATCAACTCAACCCTTACCTGAACAGCGCTTTAGTAGGGGAAGAGGTGTGGCTCCTCCATGTTTGCGTTTGTCATTGGGGTGGTCACAGAATGAACGGACGACTAGAACACAGAGACTCAAGAGATGAATTGATCATTTCTGTTTCCAGGGAACAGATGTGACAAACGAAAGAATGACTCAGATCGGGAGATGAGGTGAACTAACACAGGGGTTTCCAAACTTTTCCAGGGCAAGGCCCCCCAAATGGCATTAACATTTGACCGAGGCCTCCTCGTGCGCGTGTGTGTGTGTGTGTGTGTGTGTGTGTGTGTGTGTGTGGTTGTCTGAGTGTGAGAAAGAGAAAACAGTAGGGAGGGATGGGCTTGGTGGCTCCATTCAAATTGTTGAGGCCCCCCCAGCCCCCACTTAGATATCCACTGAACTAACAGTCTGTATAGCCTGAAGACCAGCTAAGCTATTAATTAATAATTTCTCTTTCTCATCATTCAGACTTGGTTGCATTAGCCTATAGTTTATTTTTTATTCCAAATGTGATCTACATTTGCGTTAGTACTAGATGTGTTGGGGAATTTAACATGTAACATTTTAATCATATTATGCTGAAATGAACTAAATGACGAAAGAAGATTCTGTCATTTTGCTGAATGAGATTAAAAAATCCTAGTCAGTAAAATGATACGGACTTCCCATCAGTAATGGACAAACGACTCGAACCCGAAGTCTCCAGACGGGAACTAATCGTTTCCGTTTCCAGTACACAACCTATGGGGATAATACAGCGCATGCGCGGTAAAAATGAACGAATCGCGGGGTTGGTCGCTTATCTACTGGTTTTTCCCAGGTTCTGCAAAATTAGCAGTGTTTATAAAGACAGCTTAAATAATTAATACATTCCAATTAGATTTTTAGCTTTGAAATATTGGGTGAGAGATTATCACCAAGTAACCTCATTTTAATTTAAAAATAAAATAATAATAATAAAAAACCGTGAGAACGCATGTTTTGGCGCTGGATCCTCTCACAAATTGCACAGCAGTCAGCCACCAGAGGGCGTTAGAGGTATTTACTTTGCTGTCCACTTAAATACAGTCAAAATACAAATATATGAGCTTTTTTTTTTTTTACATTAAAATAGTTTAATTTATTGATTTATAAAGCACATTTATAACAACAGATGTTGAAAGCAAAGTGCTGTACATGAAATATAAAACAAATTAAAAGAATTACTAAAAGATTTACTGAGCATTGTGTTACCATTTAACGAAAATGGCGTTAATGTGCTTGTGGTGTAAACAATACACCTATTCATTGCTACCTGAAGTTATCTATCTAAGAAAACAAACATTTATAAAGGGTGGATCAATAAATATAAACAGTGCAGTAGTAGTACCAATATAACGACAAAAGAAAAAAAAAAAAATGGTAGCAGTATGATGTGTGGGGCAGCAAGTAGCTATATCACAGAAATGTGCAAAATATGCTAAATATACTAGATCATGATGTATATTAAACAACAGTCATATCAGCAATAATATATTCGAAAGAAGCAGGTTATTATATAAGGTAAAAGTGTAATGCTATGTGTGTTTTTCAACATACAGTTCATTACCAGTTACAGTTCTGAGATACAGACAGAAGCAGCGTTGTGGTGCAGGTTAGTGCAACAGTAACCTGTAACTTTCTGCCTCATGAGTTTATTCATTTTATTCCTCGACTTTTTTTCAGCACCGTGGCCAGCTCTAGCATGAACAAACAGTGACCATATGCCACAGTAAATCTGCTGCTCATCCATCATTGCAGAGGTGGATGAGGGAGAGGATTACAGATCGGACAACCATCATGTAGTTAAGCTTTGTGTTTTTATCTGCTCTTTACAGATCTGCTTTTTAAATCTCCTCTGGAATAAACGTGAAGTTCTGCTATTAGGATGATTTCCCGCTACAGACAGGTATGTATTTACAGTGCCCTCCATTAATATTGGCACCCTTGGTAAATATGAGCAAAGAAGGCTGTGTCTTTAGTGTTTAACCTTTAGACACTGCATGTATAGATTTATGATGATGGAGTAATTTTGAGTTTGCTTGTGAGTAATCAATAGCAACACAACACTACGTTTATGATGAATCCATTCCACCTGCTGAAAAAATAACAACAATAGAAACCCTCATAGAATTTGTAATGGATTATAATGAGAATTGTTTTGGTTTTACTGGAAATTGTAAGCATCCCTGTAACTTTCTACTGATAATTTGTTGCATTCTATTGGTGGCATGTTTATGTCTAGTTTATACCATTAAGGACCAATGGTTATGGTTTTAATGGTTAGCTGATGGTTTTAAATGGTGTTTGTAGTGGAAACCATTAGAACCATCCCATTCTGTGATGGTTTGTATTGTTTTTTTTCAGCAGGGCTTTAAGTGTCAGAGCAACTTGTGACACTTACACGCACTTATTGAGTACATCGGTTCCCTCATTTGGCTGACTTACAACTGAGACAGGCAGGCCCTCCAGGATTATGTGATTTTGTGATAGCAGAAATTAATGCAAAATCAAGGAAACTCTGCAATAATTTTCAAGTGTCTCAAACTACTGTAGAGTACAGATAAAATGACAACAAATATCACTGAGAAAACCCATGTAAAACAATTTCGTGCAACTGCAGTTTCGCCAATTCAAGTAGATTTCTGCAAAAATGGCATAAAAAACTAAAAAATTGCATCTGAAATTTTGAAAAGAAGCTTCAGCAAAATCAAGCATTTTTGACCGCAAAAAAAAAAAATCTTGTATGGACTGGACAGGACACCGAAGAGATTCCTGGTTAAAGGACTTGCCCAAGCATAGAACAATGGCATGGCCGTGCTAGTTTTTGAAGTCACAACCTTATGATCAGTAACCCAATGCCTTAAGCACTGTACCGCCACTTTAACACAGTTTAGTGTATTTAGATGTTTTAACTGCTTGATCCCATGTGCTGGAGTTAGAAAGTCACTGAACTCATTGTAAAGCTGTAGTCATGTGAACGAGTGCGGTTCACAACAAACAAGAATGAAAGTAGATGCAGAGAGTGTGTCAGAGCTCAAGTATGCTTCAGCTGCTCTCTGAGTTTATAAATGGCTCACAGTCATTCTTCACCTGTGAACTCTAATTTGTTCTGCAGCCCAGTAAAGTTACAGCTGGGATGACACAGAGCTCGTCATCCACCTGACCATAGAACCCGATCGTATTAGAAGTTCCAGTGGTGTCTGGCAAACTGACGACATGTGAGTTTGTTTTTGGATGAGAGTAGAGGCTTTTTTCTTGAAACCCTTGCAAAGAACTTGTGTTGATGTAAATGATTTCAGATTGTTTTGGAGACTTTCTGACACCAAGACTTAACTAAATTCTTATATATACATATGGAAGATATTTAGCTAAAAAGTGTTAATTTCCCCTATGTATGGAGACTTATGGGACACCCTGTAAATATACAGTGCCTTGCGAAAGTATTCGGCCAAACATGGTCCTTGTTCTTCATGATGCTCTCTGTGCTTTAAACGGACCTCTGAGACTATCACAGAGCAGGTGCATTTATACGGAGACTTGATTACACACAGGTGGATTCTATTTATCAACATTAGACATTTAGGTCAACATTGGATCATTCAGAGATCCTCACTGAACTTCCGGAGAGAGTTTGCTGCACTGAAAGTAAGGGGGCTGAATAATTTTGCTCGCCCAATTTTTCATTTTTTTATTTGTT
>JAFFST010045428.1:21385-49210 GCA_022414735.1 Noturus placidus
GAAATATCCAATAAATTTCGTTCCACTTCATGATTGTGTCCCACCTGTTGTTGATTCTTCACAAAAAATTACAGTTTTATATCTTTATGTTTGAGGCGTGAAATGTGGCAAAAGGTCGAGTAGTTCAAGGGGGCCAAATACTTTCGCAAGGCACTGTAAATACTGCAGTAGAACTCTTGTCTTATAGCTGTATTGCATTGGCAGACAGATATAGCAACATTACCAGCAAATGCCATTCATTCACTGAATGAGTCATTCCAAACACAGTACTCTGTGTGCATGTGTGTGTGTGTGCACACATGTATGTGCGCGCGTGTGTGTGTGTGTGAGAGAGAGAGAGAGCTACCAGACACCTCTACTCACCTTATACTGTTACTTATGGAGCTACCATATAGTTATTCCTTTTCGTCTTGGTGTGTCTCTGTATGAACGATTGTTCCCATGGGTGATTTTTAGGTGCAGGACTGTCAGTGACAGGAAGGACAAGGGGAAAATGTATGTCTGTGCACTGATTTCTGCATTGATCCTGTAATCAATTTAGGTATAGGCTGTAGAAATGTACTGTAAATTGGTTTGAACATATTAAATCATGTTAAATCTATATCAGAATACCATAAAATTTGAGAAGGCTTGATATTAAAATGCATTATGTGGAGTTATGCATTATGGAATTACACATAATCCATGCATTATGGAGTTATATGGACTGATTCACTATGGAATTATGTGGACCAATCATTTAAGGGTTGCCAGTGTGGATCTCGTATTATGATGCATCCTACTTACCCAGCTCAGGAAGGTTCCAGAGGGATTTGTGTAATATTTGTTTAATTTGCAGATAAGAATTTTGTGGAAGGTTTTCTATTCAAACTGATGATTTTGTTTGATTCATCATGCCTGACACATAACGCATGATGTGTGAACTCTTTTATGATGCGGGCGCTGTGTGCTCTCCCTCCCCCTCTCCTTCAGCACATGCTCTCTCTCTCTCTCTCTCTCTAATCTCTCTCTCTCCCTCTCTCTCTCTCTATCTCTCTCTCTCTCTCTCTTGCACTCACCCTCCCCCCTTTTTAACTAGCCCTCCTTGTCATGTGAACACAGACAGATGCACACACGCTCAGGCACACAGCACAGATATCCTCACAAGGTCAGCTTTGAGCTCTATCTGAAAGGAGCTGTGACGTTTCTTTGTCCTCAGAAAGTGTGTATGAGCATCCATATTTATTTCTTTTTGCACTGAGCTTGAACAGTTATTAAAGGGATGTTTTTGAGCTGTGCAGGTGCCGGGGAAATCCGATGCAGGCATGTCTTAGTGTGCATGCAGAACGTGAACTTACCTGCTTTCTGCTCTCCACCTGCAGCAAGGATGTAACCTACGGATAAGAGTCGACACCTCCTGAGCATCTCTCCTTTCCTCCTTCCCCTCCCTCTCCCTCTGGTTCTCCTCTCCCTTTCTTTTCTCTGCTGCTTTTGCAGAGCCCAGGCTGCACCATGTCCCTGTCGTTCTGTGGCAGTGAGAACAACTCCATCGCCTACAATGTGGATCATGGCGTGCTCAACAATGGATGCTTTCTCGATGCCCTCACTGTGGTGCCCCATGTCTTCCTGCTCTTCATCACCTTCCCCATCCTATTTATTGGTAAGTGTCTCCAACAAATGAGCACCAACCTTCAGGCAACCTTCTGATGTAAATTTATGTTAGTGATGCAGGATATTTTTGCTGTATTACAATACCATAGGGATAAATGTTGTCTCTAAAATGAAAACACATAGAGCTCTATGTGGGCCAGAGGGAAAAAGAAGTGTGAAAGTATTTTTGCAGATATGTAACCTAGACCAGGCTTAAATGGCTTTAAATGTGGAATTTAGAGGACATAAGCTGAATGCATCATTGTGTAGGGCTAAGTTACAGTCTTCCCTTGTAACCACACCAGACATGGCATAGCATTATAGTCTCATACTGATCTCATGTCTTACAGTCACAAAAGCTAACAGATCTTCAGACAACTATGCCACAACAAAGCCAGACTAGGTTTTCTGTGTCAACGTATTACAAGCTGTCCATAGTAATTCATCTCATTAATGAATAATTCATTTGGAATGATTCAGATGTGAGAGAAATGAGATGAGATGAGATGACAGGGGAAGCTCTTGGAGCCTGGTAAGGCATTACAAAGAGGAGTTTCAGTTACACAGATCTGAAGATGGAGTTCTAGGCAATGAATTACTCTCTCTAGGTTAAAACTCAATTCTTCATTTGGGAATGCCTCAGCCTCTCAGTTAGCATAATGATATTGGCAGGTAATTGGCCTTGGCACTACAGTAAAGCACTGGCTTTCTATTCAAACATTTCCAAACTAGTCAGCAGCCAAAATACTGTGAGCAATAAACCTTTATTCTTCAGGAGTGCATCTGGATGTGATAAAGCTAAGTGACAGATGTTGTGCTCTCGTGTCTGCATAAGCCTGGCGTTAATATGCTGGAAAGTCTGCAAATTGCACAATGCTACACCAATAGGGAATCAGTGTCCTGTGTATCTATTCATAGGTTGGGGCAGCCAGAGCTCCAAGGTTCACATCCATCACAGTACATGGCTTCATTTCCCTGGACACAACCTGCGCTGGATCCTCACCTTCATCCTTCTGTTTGTGCTGGTGTGTGAGATCGCAGAAGGCATTGTCTCTGATGGGTGGGTTTTAACTCCTGAACTCTTGCTTACAGTGAAGGAAATTTCGTATAAATCTGTAAGGATACGTCTAGCAAAAATCTGTTGAGCCCATTGAACAACAATATTGACTGCTTTGTCCTTTCAAGTTAATCCCTATACGCCCACTCTAAATTAATTGAGGTGAAGCATTAATCAGTGTTTTCATTTAAGTGTAGGTGATCATATTGAGAGACACCAATCCATGAGAGTGTGCATGTTAGAATGTACATTCATTTTTAAATGTGTTTTTAGGATTTGTCTGCCATATAGGTGCCTATAGAAACTATAAAGAACAAGTGTATTGATCTAATTCCAAAAGTGATTTGGCTTACAGTCCGAACTGCTGTCAGAGCTGCTGTTCTAGATTATACACCTTCTGGCCATTCAGAATCAAGAATTAAACAGCGCTGTGGTATTAACTGTTTTAACCCCTCTATGTCTCTATATATCTTGTCGTCTCTCTCTCTCTCTCTCTCTCTCTCTCTCTCTTTCTCTCTCTCTCTCTCTCTCTCTCTCTCTCTCTCGCTCTCTCTCTCTCTCTCACAGGTTTACACAGTCTCTTCATCTACATCTCTACATGCCTGCATCCTTGGCTTTCATGGCTGCTATCACTTCTATAATCTACTACCACAACATAGAGACCTCCAATTTTCCCAAGTTGTTGCTAGGTACATACTTTGCTCACATAACACATTACACAAACACAAACTGGAGAAAGAAAGAAAAAAAAATCATTATTCATTATTCTCATTTTAAACTTGGCCAATTGGCTGTTGGCTTGCTTTTATTGAACATAGTGTAATGAGTTCATTTTTACCATTTCTGGCCAAGGTTCAGCAAAGAATGACATTTAATGCTGTAAATACCAAGGAAATATATGGGTAGAGGATTATGAATGGCAGTATACATATCCATCCATCCATCTATCCATCCATCCTCTATACCACTTATCCTTTCCTTCAGGGTCATGGGGAAACCTGGAGCCTGTCCCAGGGAGCATGGGGCACAAGGTGGGGTACACCCTGGACAGGGTGCCAATCCATCACAGGGCACAATCACATACACACTCACACACCCATTCATACACTACGGACACTTTGGACATGCCAATCAGCCACCCATGCATGTCTTTGGACTGGGGGAGGAAATCGGAGTACCCGGAGGAAACCCCCGCAGCACGGGGAGAACATGCAAACTCCGCACACACAGGACCACGGTGGGAATCGAACCCCCTGGAGGTGTGAGGCAAACGTTCTAACCACTTAGCCACCGAGCGCCCTGTATAAATATCAACATTGTGAAATATTTTTTCCGGCAACCCCGTATGATTAGTGGTATACAAAATGGATGGATGAAATAATTTTTGTTGGGATGACACCACAGGCACTGATAGAAAGATTTATCACATTAGAACAAATTCAAAGTGCAGCATCTCCAGTAAGCACAAGTACACTGGATAATTAGGGTAATTAGATCAAATAGACTACATTTGCAGGAAATTATGTTTTACATTCTGTAATATCCTTTTACCTGTATGCACATGAGTCAACCCTTAAAGCGCACTTATTTTGGTTTTGAAACGTGCCTAATTTTGTTTTAGGGGTCAATAGATTTACATGCATCCAAGGTCAAAAAACACTTTAATTTGCTCATAATTTAAACTGCAGAATTGCGTTTTTTCCCAGTGTCAAAAACGACTCGTTCAATGATCCGTTCTAAAGGATTCGTTCTAAACTCCTCCTTTCAGGGAGCATACTCTTCTCTGATTAGTCAGATGTCCCAGTCTGTTGTGATTGGTCTACCGCTTTCAATGTGTTTCAAAAAGGAAACGCCCACTACCATAACAAGTTTCAGCGAGGCTTTTTGTTACAAACCTATGTAGGTTTGTGCAGGAAGTAAGTCTGGAATCACTAACAATTTGTTTCAGTTGTTCAGAATCGGTTCCTTCTTTTGGGAGTCAATAACTCCGTTTGTCTTATGCTCTTTGAAACTGCAGACTTTTTACATTCACAAACAGCTCTATAACACACTACATGAAAGGTAATATTTGAAAACCATAATAGGTGCACTTTAAACAATTCTGGAACATCTACGTGTTATCTGTGTAATTTCCCTATAATCTCTTTGAGTCAATATTGTATGTACAACAGTATTATTATCAGTAAGTTGTCACATCTGCCAAATGTGTGCATAGTGCATGTTGGCCTGTGTGTTTCATATCATGAATATAATGCCAAGAAATGTGAGATGTGGCCCTCATCCAACAGACAGAACATCTGGAGAGCTCTCATGGTGAATGCAGAGAGTGGGATGTATTAAATAGTTTTATAAATTGTTATTATAAACCTATTTTTAAGAATAGGGTTCTTATTATAAACCTATTCTTAAGTTATTATCCACTCATCTTACTTCCAGTGTTCTGAAGAGGTGTTTTCAAAGCTAACACTGATTATAAAAAGGCAGTAATTATTATTATTATAATTATTGTGGCTTAATCTGTTCACAGCGTTGCTTATTTATTGGATCTTGGCATTCATCACTAAAACTATCAAGTTTGCCAAGTACACAGAGCACGGCATTGGCATGAGACAGTTGCGCTATTGCTTGACGGGCCTCCTCGTCCTGCTCTACGGCCTGCTACTGACTGTGGAGATCAACGTCATTCTGGGGAGGGTAAGTGGCATGCTATTTGTGTGTGCTTGTAAAGAAGTTGTTGTGAGCAGTGATGGCTTGGTCATGAGAATGGATGGGTGAGCTAAAAACAAAAGTGCTACCTATTATTGCCTATAAGTAGAGTCTTAAAGCACATGGTCTCTTTGTATATAAAACTATTATGCAGACACACAGGAACATCCACACATTCACTGAAAGATAATTAATTAATAATAATAATAATAATAATAATGTTTTTTAAGTTCAAGTTTTTCATGCCCATAATCATGCTGTGTCATTGTTACTAGCAAACAGAAAAGCTGCTTCTGCTGTTAGCCAGCTCTTCTGTGATTAGAGACTATGCCCTCTATGCATTTACTTCTAGTTTCTCTTCCAAACCCAAAAAAATAAAAAATCAAGAATGTAATTTCATTTCATGATTATTACAATTTTATTTCACAAGATCCTTCTCAGTCTCTGCTGATAGTGTGTTATAAATGTCTTGGCAACGCAGGTTTAAATAAATGAGCTACAATAGATTTGTGTAATCACCTGACAAATCTGTCATCAGTAGTCTGTGTGAACCTACTGTCTGGGCTACTGTCTGGGCTCAGCCCCAGCACTTTGCTTTATATGTGTTGGGTTTTTTTTTAGTGATGATATTACTATTCTTGGTTCCACAAAAGTAATAAATAAATAAATTTTAAAAATCCATATCAAGCCATTTGTTATCAGTAATAAGGATAGAGTTTATTTGGATGGATTTTAATGTTTTTTGTTTGTTTGTTTTGGTTTTTATAGTTTCTTGAAATATGGTAAAAATAGGTGCTGCTAGTTCATTTATTCATTTATCCTGGTTGTGATGATTTGTTCACCAGTATAGTGAATTTGAGCTTTTACCTTGAAAATCAACATAAATAACCCTGTATTCCTATGTAGTTCTGTGATCTGATTGGTGTAATTGCACAGTTTTGCTTATGGCTGTTAATGATCCCTATCATGGTACTAGTTATAAGCAGAACTTGTCTGTCCTCTAGTTTAAAGGTGGTGTCAGTGGGTTTTAACTCATCAGAATTTCAGCATATTATTCAGACACATTTTAAAGCATATCATTATATATTAGGAATTATTCAGTGACTACACTGAAACGGATCGAAATGTACACTTTTTTTTTCTTTCTTTTAATAATTAAGAGTTCCCAGAACCATCTCTGATAGGGAAAGTATATGTTTCTGTGGTTCTGCACATCTTTCTGTTCTCCACAGAGTTTATGTAGCTACAAAATCTGAGGAATGTGAGTTTGGACACATAATTGGTTATTCTCAATCCTGGAAGCTGTCAAAAATTAGCTGAGAGGAAACACTCTAGTCTGCAGGTTCTGTAACAGAGAGGGGAAAATAGAATGCATGTCCATGTGTCCATGATCTCCAAGAACATGGACACTCCTCTGCTTGCCTGTCAATCCTGCTTTTTACATTAGAATTCAGGGGTTGTCTATCCTAGACAGCACACAGGCATGACTTTTGAGGACATGGATTTAAAGGGGCCATGCTATTTGTGGTTTTGGATTTGTAAACAACTAGCTATAGTGCCCAAATTTGATGATTACATACTATCATTTCTTATTTTTTTCTCTATTAGCTAATTCTGTAGAATTGATTCTTGTGTGATCTATGATGTTATTAATCCTCTACATGTAACTCAACTTGGATTCTGCCTTGATTAAGATCTATTAGGGTGCTTCTGAAAAATGACTAGAACCAAAGAAATAAGTACTATAGCCAATGTTATACTGTATGTGTTCACACTTATATGAATGAGTGTATGTGTATGTATGTGTTCTGTATATGTATGTGTGTATGTGTGTGTGGGTGTGTGTGTGTGTGTGTGTTTATATGAATTTCTCTTATCACTCCCCAGAGTATATTTCAAAGGGTAGGTTTATTCCAGTAAGATAGACATTGTCTGTGTTTACACTAAAATCTCCGTCCTTGTGCATCTGTGTCCTCTCTGAGTGCAATCTAGCCTTTTGGCTTGTATCAAGTCCAAGGATTCTCTGAGATTGCTCATTGCACAGATAAGTAAATGCTTCTCCTTGAAGCTTTTTCTTCTTCTTCTGGCATTCACGATGCACTGGAAGCTCTCTTGTGAATCTCAGCATTGAAGACACAATTACACGATTTGTCACTGTAAGTAATTACAGAGGTTATGCGGAAGTGTATTTGCTCTGGACCAATATTGGCAGATTGAGTTGATAGTTTCCATCTTATCAAAAGTTCAAAATTATGGCATGTCTAAAATGCTCAAATATCCCAAAATCGATATGCAGCTGTGGCAGTGCATACCTTATCTCAATAGAAATGAATAATTTTTAGTTAACAACCTACAGTTAGTATCATGTTAGGGGTATGTTACTGGGGTTAAGGTTAGGGGTAGATGTTTCGGCATAGCATTACATGCATTACAGTAATAATTGTCAATGGAAGGTCCTCACAAGGAGTGCGTGTGTCTGTGTATTTAATAATTTAATCCAGGCAAGAGTAGGTCAATGAGAGATATGTCAGCTGCTTGAAAATTGTATTGTACCCTTCTATTCTCTGACTGCTGCTAGCTAAAATCAGTGCTGCACACCAGAAAAGCAGAAATAATGGAGTTGTTTGATGGTAGATGTCTGTTATCTAATAGTATCATCTTTTTTTCCTCTTCTGGTTTCTTTCATTTCTCTGTGCATCAGTCTTTAATATCAATAGTAATCCAGGTTTGGCTAGTAGCAGTGCAGGGAACATAAACAAGCACCTCTGGTTATGTCATCCGAACATCTGTGCCTTGTTTTATAATCTCTGACATGGTTTGGTTTGTTGATGGTATGCATTTTTAATAGACATTGTTTATGCTGCCTCCAGATACTCTCAGATGCTATGTATTCTTCTGTTAAACACTGATGTATATTAAAGCATATTGCGTACTGTATAATTGACATATACTCACAATGTACTGTAAATCTGATTGCTTATTAGATATTTAATAACTTCAGACACTGGTATTTTTTTCCTGCATATATTTTCTTATATTTCCCGTGATGCAGTCTGATGCTCTTTCTTTGTCTTTGTGTGTGCAGCGCTATATGTGTTTTGCCCATCCCACTGAGGTAAAGCCTCCTGAAGACCTTCAGGACTTGGGTGTGCGTTTTCTGCAGCCATTTGTCAATCTGCTCTCTAAGGGTACATACTGGTGGATGAACACGTTTATCACCTCTGCTCACAGACGTCCCATTGACCTGAAGGTCATCGGCAAATTGCCCATTGCCATGAGGGCACTCACTAATTATTTGAAACTGCGCAAGGCCTTTGAAGCTCAGAAGGTACCCCAACTGCTTCCTACATGTCAGTCATTAATATTGAGAGATTTATTATTAGGATTGAAATTGAATGAGCTTATGCATGTGTTTGATAGTGGTAATAGATATCAGATGATTCTGAGAGATCACATTCTAAGCTTCTAGCTACCTGCTTGTGATAAGAGGTTTGTATTTTCCACTTACGCTTCCTTCCGTGAGCTGGGAGTGCAAGGATTTTCCACCGTAAATGTAGTGAGCTTTTAACTCTCAGTAGGGTGAAAGCACTCTCTGTTATTGGTAATGAGCAGGGCTGTGTGTGTATGTTTGTGTATGTTTATGTGGGATGGAACTGCAGGTAAATGAATGTGGCTGTGGTAAAGTGTCAGTGCTTACATGGTGTGGGAGTAGCGTGATGAGAGACATGTATCTGACTCTCCCCTCCCACATCCGGATTCAACTTGAGACACTGAACTATTTTAATTATTTCTTTATTTAAATAATTAAATAAAATATATTTTATTTATCTTAATTCATATTGTTTAGTATCAACAATAAATTATTGAGTAACATCAATGAAATAAAAGGTATTGTTAATTTCTTACATATAAACAATATGTAAAATTGGTGAAGAATTTTTTTGAGAGCCTTAATGAATTATGATATAAAACAGCAGTAGCAAAAGATGATCAATATTATTAAATATTTTTGTAGAGCAAAATCTTTCTCGAAGCAATGAAACTTGGTTATGTGTGTGGTGGGACAACAGCACAACAATGTTCATATATATTTGTAGAACAATATATTGATAAAGGAAATTGAAAATTTAAAACCAAAGAAATGTCATAACATAGTTCAACCAAATCATTAATTAATTTGTAGAGATTCATTTATATTTTGAATGTGACTTTTATAATAATGACATGTAGAATGATAGTTACTTTTTTAAAATAATGAGACCGTTATTCTGAAGTACAATACTGTACTGTAATATAGGTATGAGACAGCAGAGAAGTAAGGGTTGAATGATGTCATTTATTATAAAGCATAGTAAGACGATTCTGTGAAATGAACAGCCTTCAGCCACAAAAACGCCTCCATATACAGGATTTTTATGTTATTAACTAAAACTGCTATGGTACTGCATTACCAGAAAATGACTTCCTTATACTTTACACATAAACCACCTTCACTCTGCAGAAGCATTATGCTCTTTGTGTTTGATTACGGCTCTGTTAGAAGGTCTTCTGGGAATGCCTATTCTGTCTCATTCTCTTTATGTCTATTTACCTGTCTTTCTCTGTAAAAGAGGCCTGATGGCCTTCAGCGGCAGGGACCTCAATGGATCTGGAGGGCTCTACGTGAGGCCTTTGGGAAGCCCTTGATCCTGAGCATTACCTTCCGTTTCCTGGCTGACCTTCTGGGTTTTGTTGGGCCATTGTGCATCTCGGGTATTGTGCACCACATCAGCAAGAAGAACCACACCATCCAGGCACCGGTAAGAGCTTCTCAACGATATGCTCCGCAGATTGGCATGCAATAGCCGCACTTATACTTACTTACTTTCATTTACATTATTAATCAGTGTGTTGCAGTGCTGCTAATTGGCCCTTTTCTTGCTGAATAACCTGTTCTTATTTCTTTTGCTGATTGTCCTGGTGCTGACTTCAGGGTCAAGCAACCCCCACCTTTGAGAGGGTCTTTGTAAGGTTGATTAGATTGCAGCATCTGCTCTCATTCAGCTTGCGGAGATGCTTCAGTTCTGCATTTCACTTCCAGGACATCCTCTCCTCCGTCTTCATCAAATATTTACAGGATGAATAGAACAGTGGCAGGCTCTCGGATTTCTCCTTGTTAATGTACCCGATATAATTTCATGATCAATCTAACATCAATAATCTCTCTCAAAGTCTCGACAAAGGTTATCTCTCCTGCAACTGTGATGTGATGGGGACAGTATCTTGCACAGTATACATGTTAGCTTCCTGTGCTTACCCATAGAATGGCTTTCACAGACTCAAATAATTTGCTTCGTTACTATAATAAACATTACACTAATGGTTTGGTAAATCTAAAACAATTAGAATAGTGACTTAGACAGATGTACACCAAATGTGATTACTGTATTTTCTGAAGAATGAAATAGCAAAACAGGACAGGTCTGAATTATTAACAGCTCTATTTCCCAATTCAGTTGTGGTAACTCCTATTGTCTCCTTTGCAGTTGACTTCCTTTCAATGTTTGATTATGGCTGCAGGCTGCTGGTCTTATATTTAGACCTTTTATTATATATTTGCTAAATTGATCGTATTTTACATTTGAATTGGTATAATTAAAACAATTTCTTTACATTAGGAAAGACAGGCTGGCTAATTCTTTGGCAAACCCTATTTTTAAGTATTCATTGCCCTTTTAAGGGATTAACTAATTAAGGGATAAATAATTCTGTGAAAAGGACATTTAAGTGTTTGAACATATGAATAGACCTAATGATGAAAAAGAGTAAATGATTTTCTGATTAACTCTTTGCAAGTGTGTATACAGTCATATAATATATATATACTATATATTATATATGTAAAGTGGGCGCAAAATTTTGGCCATGACTGTATATTACCTTTTGGGAAAATAGGTTCGAGTTTAGTCCCCTGTGTCTTATTTTCTGCATGCTTTCTTTTGTTATATCTAAATCAGAAGTATAGAGTGCATTCAGTTTCAATTTTTATTCAGGTTCAGCCATTTTATTTCTTTCAAGGTTACGTTTAATGATTGTCTATATATGTGCAGTTTTATTTATTATTGCTAAGCAAATAATACATTAAATAAATAAATAAATAAATAAATAAATAAATAAATAAATAAAAATAAATGCCTAATATTATGCCCAATATATAACATGTTTTTTTATTATTATTTATAGCAGTCATTGCATTCTCAACATGGCCCTTATTGGCTGAATCTGTGTGTTTGAGTGGGATGTCTTTCTTCCTACTGTTTTAAACATGATGACACTGAAATGCAAATAATGGCACCAGTACTCTCAACCTGAGATGTATGTATTTATTCTTGTTTCAGGCACAATTATTGGGGGTCTATTTCATCTCGTCACAGGAGTTTCTTGAAAATGCCTATGTACTGGCTGTTTTGCTGTTCTTTGCTCTGCTTCTTCAGAGGACATTTCTACAAGCCTCCTATTATGCAGCCATCCAAACTGGCATCAACCTGAGAGGAGCCATGCAGGTATATATAAGCTTTTGTACATGCAGAACATGATAAAATTTTATATCTAATTTAATATCTAGTAATCTTCCATATATTGTTTAGTAATGTACTTTTCTAGCAATTAATGCTAGTAATGTAATGGCCTACATTTTTGTGCAAATGTTTGTGCACCAATGGCCAAACTACATATTCTGTTGAAGTCAACACCATGGCAGCAAGTTATTTATTTTTTTTACATAACGATTTTCTGCAAATGTCAATGCACATTATAGTTACTTTATAGTAGTTATACAATAGTTACTTTATTTTATATATATATATATATATATATATATATATATATATATATTATGAGATAGAAAGAGAGAGAGAGATTTACTTTAAAAAATTTGGACACACTCCTTTGGCTGATATCCAAGCTTGCAAGAGCTTTTTTTTAGCCATCTAGTAGTCATTATATTCTTGTTATAGGAATTTGCAACCTTTATTCCTTGCAGAACACTTCTAGTTCTGAGATATTCTTGAGCATTCTTTCATGTTCAGCAATATTAAAGATCTATACACAGATTTTCAATGATATTAAAGTTAGGGGACTGTGAAGGCAATTTCAACAGCTTCATCTTGGCTTTCTTGAAGTGGATAATCATGAATTTCGATGTTTTCCTTTCCTCTTATTTGGGGATTTGCTTTGCCTTTCTAGTCAACATATAGGCAGTTCCACTTAGTATTTTCTTGGTGTTCCCGATCTTGCTCGTATTTGAACTGCCATTTCTTAATGACATTTCGGACAGTGGAAACTCTGAGCTGAATAGCTTTTTATAGTCTTCTTCTTCTTTGTAGGAATCAGTTACCTTCATTTTTAGATTCTCGTTCAGCTGCTTAGAGGTGCTCATTGTTGTTGGGTGTTTGAAGAGTCAGAGAATTTATTGTACTCTGGAACTGTTACCAGCTGAAAATTCATAATTGCAATTCTTGCCCGACGAGTCCTAATGAGACAGTTAAGACCTAACAAGTTAATTAAATTTGGAGACTTAATAACTAGACAGGTGTTCATAATTTTGTACATGCCACAATTCCTTTTCTTTTTTTTTTTTGGTAAATGTTCATCAAATATTAAGTGACAGTGCATTAACATTTACAGAAAAATTATATTTCTAAAATTAGGTCTTACGTCTTGGAAATTGCTGTTTTTCTGAAATCACAATTTCTTTTGTACATAGAACAATATTACAATCAAAGATTTTTGCAACTATAAATCTTCTGAAGTCACTGCTTAAGGGATAACAGGTCTAGCATGTATTATATGTTTTTTTTATTATTATTATTTTAATTAATTTGTTTATGTAAGATACCAGTATAAACATTTAATGTATTCTTTCTGTATTTCTGTGTGTTTGTAAGCAACTTCATATAAATAATAGACCAGAGGTTGGATTTGCGCTTAATTTACTTACCTTTCATGACTTTGTGGTCATGTCTTCGGCAGACGAAGATTTACAATAAGATCATGCGTCTGTGCACCTCCAACATGTCTATGGGGGAGATGACAGTGGGTCAAATCTGTAACCTAGTTGCAATAGATACCAACCAGTTGATGTGGTTCTTCTTCCTGTGTCCCAACCTGTGGGCCATGCCAGTACAGGTATGTGCAATGTACTGTTAAAAACTATTGCTTAAATGAACCATTCTCTGGCTTTGTATTTACTGGTTATTCTTACTGTGTCATATCATGTGTTGCTGCATATTAATATCCCCTTTTTCAGGAGCATTGAATACAGGTTTCTTTTCCATTTCTATTCCATATTTCTATTTTATTTTGCTGTACATATGTTTCAAATGTGGCAGAAAAAAAAAGCTTTGCACAGAGAATTATTCCCGATGCATTACACTCACTTAATAACATATAATTGCTGTATAATATACACTGAGGTATTACTCATTTACTGCTTTTGAGTCAACAAGCACACCGTTGAAACCTTAATGTGTCCTAAGTGTTGGCTTTGTTCCAGTTAATAAAACAAATGACAGCTGGATGTATTCCTAATTTTCACTGCCAGTGAAAGGTCTTTGAACACCATAATATATTAACAGTTTAAATATTCTAATATTTGGAAATCTAACCAAGGAGGACGATATAACTTGATTGATAAATATCTATTATTACATAATAAGTGAATTGAGAAACTATTTTAGAAACTATTTTTTATTAATATAATAATCCAGATTGTTTTATTTACTCAGAAAAGTCCCAAAATTATATCACAGTAATTAAGCACAAATATGTAGCCCACCACATATTTATTTCTTACAATTAATACTATCCCTGTCTATGAGTATTTTATTTATATGTTTAATGGGTTTGCCCTACAAGTACTCCTGCCTTGAATTAAGCACTTCTTTAGTCCGATTAGGATCTGGGACTGAGCACTTAATAAATTACACAAAGATTAAGCTTTCCTTATTTAATTGCTATTCTGTGCCAATTTCTTTTCTCTTGATTTCACATTTTTCAAGTCTAACATACCTACAAGTACATTCATACCTGTCAGTTGAGAGTTTTATTTATGTTACGTTAAACCCATTATTCATGTGTTTATTTTTATGCAGTTTACTTTTTTCTTAAGCAGAATTGAGCATTATCTTTGTTCACCAGGCTTCATGACTACCTTTTTAGACAACAGACTTTTGTTCAGAAGATTGCTTTTGTTGAATCAGTCCTTCACTATGGCGTTGGGCTGATACTCTTATCAATTCTATACTCAGTGCCTCATTCAAATAGTTGACTTGGAGTCTTTCCTACATGGTGTTACCTTTACTGTTTTGAATTAGAAACATAAACGGCACACATCCCATATATTATGGAGAATTTGTTGCAGTGGTTTAATGAAATATCTTTTAGCTATTTCCTTAATCTTTACCGTTTATGGCTGTCTTGAATGTTTGTCACACCTACCTCTCTTGAGGTTCCAATGATTTGAATTGCTACATACATCAGCAACACACTGGTTTATAGTTGTGCCCTCAAAGGCCTTTTAGCAATCAAATGCAATTTCTCCTAATCTGGTTTCTGCTTTTCCTCCACTGAGGTTTTCCAATGAGAAGTGACTGCATGCTATTTTTAATTTGAGTGTAATTGTGTAAAAGTCTTACCATTTCCTCTTATTAAGCAGTAAGACGGAACGGTAGTTACATCTTACCTCCCACTTTTATAACAAGTGACTGGTGATTCTTTCTCAGAGTAGGTTTTTAAAAACACATTCTAGACACAATCATTGTATTAAAAATAAAAAAAAGTCGCTCTTGTGCTTTTGGAGCTTTCATCGAATTGGGCAGTGGATACTCAGTGATTTAGGCTTTGGGCTATTGATTGGAAGGTTGTACATTGCAAAATTGGGCCGTTGAGCAAGACCAATGTTATGCCCTTGGGCAAGACCCTTATCCCCTTTACTGCTCATTTGTATCAAGTCACTTTGAATTAAAGCATCAGCCAATTGAATAAATGTAATAATCCTTAATTGAAAACTTTATATGCCTATATTTGTAAGCTGGAAGGCTTACAGCAAAGTACCATTGATGTTAGGCAAACACGAACCACAATGTAAACAATCTCATATAGCAACATTTAGATGGTAACTGCATGCATTGATATTTAAAATGTATTAGGCTTTTGCCAACATTGACTAAGTTCAAATACCTCCCTTGTGTATACCCCTGTCTCCCATTTCACTACTAATTCCACTACTAAATCATCTATGTACAGTGTATCTGGAAAGTATTCACAGCGCTTCACTTTTGCCACATGTTATGTCACAGCCTTATTCCAAAATGGATTAAATTCATTATTTTCCTCAGAATTCTACAAACAATACCCCATAGTGACAACGTGAAAGAAGTTTGTTTGAAATCTTTGCAAATTTATTAAAAATAAAAAACAAAAAAAGTGCATGTACATAAGTACTCACAGCCTTTGCTCAATACTTTTGTTGAATTACAGCCTCAAGTCTTTTTGAGTATGATGCTACAAGCTTGGCACATCTATTTTTGGGCAGTTTCTCCCATTCTTCTTTGCAGGACCTCTCAAGCTCTATCAGGTTTGATGGGGAGCGTCGGTGCACAGCCATTTTCAGATCTCTTCAGAGATGTTCAATCGGGTTCAAGTCTGGGCTCTGGCTGGGCCACTCAAGGACATTCACAGAGTTGTCCTGTGTCCACTCCTTCGTTATCTTGACTGTGTGCATAGTGTCATTGCCTGTTGGAAGATGAACCTTCACCCCAGTTTTCATCAAGGATGTCTCTGTACATTGCTACATTCATCTTTCCCTCGATCCAGACTAGTCTCCCAGTTCCTGCCGCTGAAAAACATCCCCACACCATAATGCTGCCTCCACCATGCTTCACTGTAGGGATGGTATTGGACAGGTGATGACTGGTGCCTGGTTTCCTCCAGACATGACGGTTGCCATTCAGGTCAAAGAGTTCAATCTTTGTTTTGGTCTTGGTATAAGAGTCCTTCAGATACCTTTTGGCAAACTCCAGGCGGGCTGTCATGTGCCTTTTACTGAGGAGTAGCTTCCGTCTGGAAACTCTAACATTCAGGCCTGATTGGTGGAGTGCTGCAGAGATGGTTGTTCTTCTGGAAGGTTCTCCTCTCTGCACAGAGACATGCTGTGTCTCTGTCAGAGTAACCATCGAGTTTTTGGGTCACCTCCCTGACTAAGGCCCTTCTCCCCAATTGCTCAGGTGATCTGTGCCTCGATACGATCCTGTCTCAGAGGTCTACAGACAATTCCTTGGACTTCAAGGCTTGGGTTGTGCTCTGACATGCATTGTTAACTGTGGGACCTTATATAGATAGGTGTGTGCCTTTCCAAATTATGTCCAATCAACTGCATTTACCACAGGTGGACTCTACTAAAGTTGTAGAAACATCTCAAGGATGATCAGTGGAAACAGGATGCACCTGAGCTCAATTTTGAGTGTCATTACAAAGGCTGTGAATACTTATGTACATGTGCTTTTTTGTTTTTTATTTTTAATAAATGTGCAAAGATTTCAAACAAACTTCTTTCACGTTGTCATTATTGGGTATTGTTTGTAGAATTTTGAGGAAAATAATGAATTGAATCCATTTTGGAATAAGACTGTAACATAACAAAATGTGGAAAAAGTGAAGCGTTGTGAATACTTTCTGGAAGCACTGTAGATTATTTCAGCTAGCCTGCACCTGAACCCATAATGGAAAACCTGGAGCTGGTGGTGTAATGGGGAAAAGGTGTTCTGTAATGCAGTCATGTGTGCAGAGCTCTTTCTGGGCCCATGAGTGTCACACCACCTACTGCTCCATAATAACCTATTTTAACTAGCTGTCATTTATTCATTTATTAGTGTTGCATCGCAGAACATACTCCAGGGACATGAGGGCTGGTGATAATGAAATGATTGTGCTGAATCCTACAATCCATCCTAGTCATTAAATACTTAATACTTAGTGTGCTTTAAAGAATGTAAGGCGAGTGATTTCTACAATTGAATGGAAAATGCATTTGTACCACTTTTAAGGTTTTATTTGAAGTCTTGTTAATAAATTATTCATAATCCCTAACATTTACTACACTATTTATTTTCTAAGTCTTTAAGATATTCATGAGATTTAATATATTCATTAATTAATGCTATCAACTCCAGTCCTAGGGAGACATTGCTTTTCAAAAATGTGGGTTTTATTATTAAATGTTATTTAAATTAAAACTTTATTGGAAAGTTTATACTCTTATACATAAATATTAATGTATTATATGAATGTATTTTATACCTTATACAATAATTATTCATTAATTTATCAGTATTCATCACTAAGTTTTAATTTGTAAACCTCTCACTACATGCATGTAATTGATATATTACTGAATCTTAAAGAAACAGGAATGCTTTTGCTCACACAGTACTGTAGAGTCCTCTGCCAGCTATTATCTCAAATAAAATAATATGTTTAATAACACTGTGTATTTATGGTCTTATCCTGTGCCATTTTTCATTTCACGGCAGTTATTGGGGTGGGAGGATATTTCATTACGTAGAACAAAGAAAACATTACAGAGAACATCTGAAACAGCCTTTGGGGTATCATTTGATAGCAGTGAAAATTGCATCTTGTTTTTCTTCTTTTTCTTTCCTTTGGCAATGCTAAAAAAATATATGCACAATTAGTCATCCCATTTACTAAACTTTTCTTATAATTAAATATATCAATAATAATGTGATATTGGAATATGAATTTAATGGTTCCCAAATAAACACTGAAAATTAACCAAAATGACTAAATTAGATTCTTTTACTCTGTGTTAGATTGTAGTGGGGGTGATTCTGCTATACTACCTTCTGGGAATGAGTGCTTTGATCGGGGCAACCATCATTGCCCTCCTGGCCCCTGTGCAGTACTTTGTGGCTACCAAATTGTCCCAAACACAAAAAACTACCCTGGTAAGTTATTTCTACTGAGCTATCCAATTGCTGCCATGTCCCGTTTAAATAGCAAAGATAAAAAATAATTCACTCAAATCTAAATAAAGATCCATAGTGCATCCGGAAAGTATTCACAGCGCTTCACTTTTTCCACATTTTGTTATGTTACGGCCTTATTCCAAAAATGGATTAAATTAATTATTTTCCTCAAAATTCTACAAACAATACCCAATAATGACAACATGAAAGAAGTTTGTTTGAAATCTGTGCAAATGTATTAAAAATAAAAAACAAAAAAGCACATGTACATAAGTATTCACAGCCTTTGTTCAGTACTTTGTTGAAGCACCGTTGGCACAAATGACAGCCTCACGTCTTTTTGAGTATGATGCTACAAGCTTGGCACACCTATTTTTGGGCAGTTTCTCCCATTCTTATTTGCAGGACCTCTCAAGCTTCATCAGGTTGGATGGGCAGCATCGGTGCACAGTCATTTTCAGATCTCTCCAGAGATGTTTAAGCGGGTTCAAGTCTGGGCTCTGGCTGGGCCACTCAAGGACATTCACAGAGTTGTCCTGTAGCCACTCCTTTGTTATCTTGGCTGTGTGCTTAGGGTCGTTGTCTTGTTAAAAGATGAACCATCACCCCAGTCTGAGGTCCAGAGCACTCTGGAGCAGGATTTCATCAAGGTTGTCTCTGTACATAGCTGCATTCGTCTATCCCTCGATCCTGACCCAGTTCCTGCTGCTGAAAAATATCCCCACACCATGATGCTGCCTCCACCATACTTCACTGTAGGGATGGTATTGGCCAGGTGATGAGTGGTGCCTGGTTTCCTCCAGACATGACGCTTGCCATTCAGGCCAAAGAGTTCAATCATTGTCTTGGTCTTGGTCTGAGAGTCTATAGAAGCCTTTTGGCAAACCCCAGGTGGGCTGTCATATGCCATATACTGAGGAGTGGTTTCTGTCTGAAAACTCTACCATACAGGCCTGATTGGTGGAGTGCTGCAGAGATGGTTGTTCTTCTGGAAGGTTCTCCTCTCTGCACAGAGACATGCTGGAGCTCTGTCAGAGTGGTGACCATCAGGTTTTTGGTCACCTCCCTGACTAAGGCCCTTCTCCCCCGATCGCTCAGTTTGGCTGGGTGGCCATCTCTAGGAAGAGTCCTGGTGGTTCCAAACTTCTTCCATTTACGGATGATGGAGGCCACTGTGCTCACTGGGACCTTCAATGCTACAGAAATGTTTTTGTATCCTTCCCCAGATCTGTGCCTTGATACAATCCTGTCTCGGAGGTCTACAGACAATTCCTTGGACTTCATGGCTTGGTTTGTGCTCTGACATGCATTGTTAACTGTGGGACCTTATATAGACAGGTGTGTGCCTTTCCAGATCATGTCCAATAAACTGAATTTACCACAGGTGGACTCCAATCAAGTTGTAGAAACATCTCAAGGATGATCAGTGGAAACAGGATGCACCTGAGCTCAATTGTGAGCGTCATGGCAAAGGCTGTGGATACTTATGTACATGTGCTTTTTTTGTTTTTTATTTTTAATATTTATTTTGAAATATTTCACTTTATGTGTAATGAATCTAGAACATATGAAAGTTCCACTTTTTGTATTAAATTATGTGGGGAAAAACCTGTACATAAACCATTTCTACAGGCTATTTCACAGAGAAAGATGTAAAAGGTCAAATATGGAGTAATCTTTCCAGACACTGAAATCTGTAAACAGTTGCAGTCCCAAACATGGCTTCAATCAAGACTCAGTAATAAATATGTTACCTCATCTCCCTATGTAAATATAATCGCATATGAAAATCTGAAAATCTCAGTGTTTAGCTTATTTTATATCCACCATCTGATTTACAGTATAAAGTATGAGCATGGCTCTGATGCTCTCCCTGTAGGAGTACTCCAGTGAGCGGCTGAAAAAAACCAACGAGCTGTTACGTGGTATCAAGCTGCTGAAGCTCTACTCGTGGGAGCACATATTCTGTTCCAGTGTGGAGGAGACCAGGGGAAAAGAGCTGACCAGCCTGCAGGCCTTTGCTCTCTACACCTCCATCTCTAGTAAAGAAGACATTTTCTACTGCAAATCCTACACATGTGCAGGCAAAATGGAAAACAAACCTCTCACTTATATTTTTAAAATTATTTTTCAGTATTCATGAATGCCGCTATACCAATTGCAGCAGTTCTTACTGTAAGTATGACCTCTGGGGCATCATTTGGTAGCAGTGAAAATTATGTCTTTTAGTTAGTTTCTTAAATAGATCTAATTTGTAGTTGCAGGAATATAAACAAAAACATTAAATATTTATTGTGTGTGTGTGTGTGTGTGTGTGTGTGTGTGTGTGTGTGTGTGTGCGCGCGTGTACGTGTGTGTGTGTGCACATTGCTCACAGACATTTGTGGTCCATGTGCACCTGTCTGATGATGCAGATTTATCCCCAGCTGTAGCATTCGCCTCACTCTCCCTTTTCCACATCCTGGTCACACCTCTCTTCCTCCTGTCCAGTGTGGTTCGCTCCACGGTCAAAGCCCTTGTCAGGTTTGTCACTGATTGCCAGCCTACTACCTACTACCATATATTGCTACTATAGCTGGCCACGAAGAATCTTTTACTGTGTTCCAAGTAGCAAGTGTTAAAAATGAACTATATTTTGTTCCTGACATTACATCTGTCTGGGATGAAAAAGGTTTTGCTTTCAAAATCTCAGGTTGTGATGGAAAGGTCTATTCATGCAAGAGAATTAGACCAGAAACATTTGTCTCTGTACATGTATTGCACCCACAAAAAGGTAATTCTGCTTCCAAAGGGTTGTTTTATAAACGACATGAGTCTGCAATCAATCTTGTTTCACTATTAATCAATTCTAGCACAATAAACAGCTCTGTTTATTATCCAGCTCTGGATTTACAATATACAGGGAGCCAGCGTGGGTTAAGATCAACTGGTCTTGCCATTTTCGTTTGGCAGTGTCCAATAAATCCTGTCAGCTTCAGTGGAGTGCTGAATATGCATTGCTTTGAGGCCACAGGTGCACTCTAAATAAAGAAATGGAAACTTCATGCAGTGCCTCATGAAAGCATAGGATGTAGAAAATGCTTAGACCATAAATGTCATATTTGTAGCACACTGTTGCTGTTTTGAAAGCAAACAATATTAAAAAGATAAAAACAATGCATGTCCTAGGACGGGTTTGTAGCACAAGTGATTACATAACATTTAAAGAACTTCTAAGTGATGGACAGTGATTTAACCTGACCTAATCCTATGATAATATATCATATTGTGGTATCATAGTGGTAATCAAATTGTGGAGCTCTTTTTCCCTTAGGGGATACAGGGAAACTGGTTTTAGATATTGTTTAGGTTTGGTAATAAATATGACATTTTAAAATATATTAAAACAGTGTATATATGATTTTTACTACTTGGATGCATTTAAATGAATAGGCCTAACAGCTGTTATTTTAGCACGAGGCAGAATACAGTAAGAAGATTAAATGTAGACCATGCCTATTTGGCTAAAAAGATCATATATATAACAATTGTATTATAATCAATGAAGGATTTATAGTAGTGGATGTTCATAATCATAAACACCTTGATGCTCACACTGAACAGTTTTTCAACGCACATTTGTCTTTATATAGTATACAGTTGAAGAAGAGTAATGATATACAATCCCACTATCCGGTGTCACCCATAAGATTTGAGTTCTGGTTCCTCTCACAGTTTCTTTCTCATGCAGTCTCAGGGAGTTTTTCCTTGTTGCTGTCACCTCTGGATAGTTCATTAGTCTAAATTTAATTCTACATTATCTACATCTGCAAAGCTGTTTTGTGATAATGTATATCAATAAAATGTAGTTGAATTGAACTGAAGATTGGAAACTAAACATCCGATTTAACTGCAAAAGCAACAACAGAAGCAATCAGTATAAGAACATATAAGAACATGTTTCTTGAATATGGATTCATGGCACTTTTGTTAGATTTATGTTTAATGTATGCACATCTGTGTAGGTATGTTGTGGAGAAATGTATAGGGGAAAAGGTCTATAAAGTGCTTTGAATCCCAATACTGTTGAAATATCTTTTGAAGAAATTGCTGTTTTTCTTTTACTCATCAGGCTAATGAAACAATAGTGTGTCAGTTGTGCTGAGAAAGGGTTTATTAAATTACACTATTATTTTGAAGGGCTGGCACTAAAAGGAGCTTTAAGTCCAACATGGGTGACATATATACAAAAATGTAAAAGAGGGGACATTGTGATGTACTGTTGAGGAACTACGCATCCTTATTTTCTAAATTAATTGATTATAAGAGAACAAGACCACATTAACCCTCTTAAAATACTTGTTTGACTTAGTGTGCAGAAGCTAAGTGAGTTCTTCTCCAGTGAAGAGATCGGAGAAGAGCAAGAGCCTAAGGCCACCATTTCAGCCATCCCCACCAACCACAGCAATTACCAAGCCCTTGTGAGGAGTCACTCTGATTCTTTCCCTGTCCTTCATTCTCCCACTTTATATATAAACACTTTAAAAGACTCAGAGTAGTCCTTGCTGTGTCTAAATGCCATGTCTGTTTTCATAGCCACTGAAAGTTGTGAACCGTAAGCATCCGGTGAGGGATGAGTGGAACAGCTTTGGGCTAAAGAGTGAGCAGTACATAGAAGCAGCAGCAGTGGAGGACGAAGATATCTGCATCAAAGTAAGCCAGATGGATTGCTGGAATTTTTTAGATCATCATTCATGAAGCATTTTTTTCAGTGATATTAATTTCCACTGATATGCCATTTGACTCAAAGAGATTGTGTTAAATGTCTTCATATAGAACTAAATTTGAGCAGACAATAAATTACCTGACTTTGTCCATTTATGTCAACAGTTCAAGTAATGAAAATCACATTTTCCTGATTCATAAACATACATGTTATTTATAGTATTTGACGGTAAATTGACAGTAAACATCCCATAAATATAATACGGGCTTTCATATGGCTTTAATGAAGACTGAACTAACTTCACAATTTGGTATTATTCATTCACACATTCACATTTATGATTTATTTCCTTTGCATGGTACATCACTATATGGATTACTTATGGATTATACATGTATGGTGACATGACTGTAATTCTCATCCAACTGCTTTGCATTTTATTAAAGAGATGCTTTAGCAGTGCTTTAACTTGATAGTCTTTTTAGACCCTGACCTATTTATACTCATATGAGGGTGCATATTTAATGGGCATTTTGAAACACTTCTGTGAGTTACTCTGAGTAAGTCACTGTGCCAAATGCTGTAAATGTACATGTATATTTAACTCTACTGTACACAGTATGATACTCTCATGGGGGAAATATTTATATTGCACTTTTATCACCTCTAATGGTGTATTTTGGGGTTAGTTTCCTTATAACAACTCTACATAGTCCTATTAAACATTAAATATTTTTGTCACTGCTGAAGCAGAGATAGACATTGCATTTGTAGCATTTGACTTGAGTTTTTTTTAACACTACTTTTATTTAATAGATTGAATGTTCAGCTTTTTCACATTTCAAATTGGTCTATGCTTACTTTCTTTAAAAGTCAAGAAAAAAATGTTTTAGTTGGAGGAAGGAATTTACACATTTTCTGAAAATGTGTGTGCTAAAACTCATCCTCACTATTATTTATAGCCATAGGATTGGCTATTGAACATTTATGTGTCCTTTATCTGAACAAAATACTGTACATGCACAGCTTTATGTGATGTAATCATATCACCTCCAATGCAAATCAACAGAAGTTTGTTTTTTTTTTTCTGTGAAATTCACTTGCCAAATTGGGTAGTGTGGATCATTTATTGTACATTATTGTATTAAAGAGAGGACTCTTGATATTGTCTTTAAAGCCACAAAAAATCCACAAATACTCTAAATAGTATGTTACCATATGACAGTGTGCAAGTTAAAAACCTTGTCGTATATGGTTTGTCTGTTTGAAGTATATAAAATAAAATGACTTAATCGATGTCACAGTTGCATGAATTCCCCACTACAATTTACATACTGTGTGTTATGCAAACATCCATTGTATAAATTATTACATAAGAATTTTGGAGTTGAGGGTAATTTGTTGTGTGATGATTTTGACAGATAAACAATGGATATTTCAGCTGGACTGATGAAGCACCCACACTCTCCAGTGTGAATATAAAGATTCCATTCGGTGAGTTTCCAAAAATGTCTGTAAAATTGCAGTACATCATGATAATGGGTCAAACGTATGTTCTTTTTCCTTATTTGTTTGTGTGTGTGTGTGTGTGTGTTTGTGTGTGTGCGTGTGTGTGTGTGTGTGCGCGTGTGTGTGTGCGCGCGTGTGTGTGCGTGTGCGTGTGTGTGCGCGCACCCACGCTTGTGCATGTGCGTGTGTGGGGAGGGGTGGGTGGATGTGTATGTGTGTGCTTTTGTGTGCACGTGTGTGTGTGTGTGTGTGTGTGTGTGTTTCCCACCAGGTCAGCTGACTATGATAGTGGGTCAGGTGGGCTGTGGAAAATCATCTCTGTTACTGGCTGCACTGGGGGAGATGCAAAGGATCACTGGCACTGTAACGTGGAACAGGTACATATGCAGCACCTACAGTAGTTCATGTCAAACACATCTTGCCACAAATCAACATTTATTTCATCCTTTTGACTTTTTGCCTATTTTTGTTACTGCCCTTCTCAAACATGACTCTTAAATAACAAGGCTGAAATTGGTCTTGAGTGTGCAAATGTTTAACTGAGTGCAGCTCACTGAGAATAGAAAGGTAGGCTTTAAATAAATTGAAATTCACAAAGCTCTGGTAATTGAAAAGTTGGCATCGATGGATCATTCGATGGATCGTTCATTCAGTTGAATATGGGTGCATTTATTTATGTGTTCACTTTGAAATTAGAAATTGTGTATGCATCATTAGCAGCACCTGAATTTAAAGCAAGTTCATGTATACATTATATTTTGTGCAATATTTTATTTCTTCCAGTATAGCTAACTAAAACCTGAGCTTGTGATTCATTTGCGGATATTTTATTCTGCAGAGATCTGCAAAAGACACCAGATAAATATGTTTACACTGCAAGAATTTTTTTATATATATAAGACAAAATATTTAGAAGACAGTATATTGTATGCATGCCCTATCTACTACTTCTCATTATGATATGATAATCACATAAAATCTAAACCTTGTTCTACTGGCAAATTAATTTGCTTTTTTTTTTTTTTTAAATAAAAGCTTAAAGTAAGCAAAATTATCTACAATAATAATGTGAAGCTGTAAATAAGGAAAGCATATAATATTCTCATAATGAGTAATATTAGATAACACTATGTTCAGTGCATCTGTGACTCGTAACACAGTGTACGTAACATTCTTAGTTTATAATGCAAGCTACAAAATCAGGATAAAATTGGAGATTGTTTTTGCAGGACTTTTGAAGACCAAAAGTTTAGAGGAGATTTTGTATTCAAAATAGCCTCTTTGGCTAATACTCAGTAACTACTTATAAGTGTTTGTGTGTGCTTATGTGACTTTGTGGCCCGTGTTATATTGGTGTGTTTTTATATTTCAAAAGGAAATGGTTATCAGATGGTTTCAGGGGATAATCTGTGAATCTGGGATGTAACAGGAAACCTTCCATGTCTGTCTACATCATTGATCAAAGTTTCTTTTCTGAACTTTCTTTTAATTGTGACAGATTGCCTCAGTCTCATTTCTCGTCTGTAAAGCAACATAATGATGGCACTATAAAGATGAAAGCTTACTGGCATATCTTTTCTGCTAAATGCTGCTTAATGAAGGTTAATCAAAAAAAAAAATGGAAACAGTCTGTTTAGAAGTCTATTAAGAATGTGGGCTCAGCTAACGCACCTGACTACACTTACAGTGCTGTGAAATAGTGTTTGCCTCCATCCTGATTTCCTCTGTTTTTGTGTATATCTCAAATATATTGTTTCAGAAACAAAATCTAATGTAAAACAAAGGCAACCTGAGTAACCTGAATAAAATCATTACAATTTCAATTTCTACATTACAATTTCATGACCTTGAGTTAATATCTTGTGGCTACATAAAGTTGTGTAAACGTTTAATGTCAGAGAACAAAAAAAAAAAAAAAAAAAAAAAATGCTATATAATGGGTTATGCTGGATCAAGTGCTATTTCATTAGCTGCTGAATAATAAGGGTGGCAGCAAGGTTATTACTTTAAATCAAATCTGCATTGAGATTAATGTGAGAATTAATATTAGCACTATTTGTACAGCAGTATACTGTCAGGATACTAGATTATTCAAAAACTAGATCCTATTAGATGTTTATTTCAGTGCTAGCCATCTTCTCATTCATATATCACTGTTTTAGTCTTTTCTAATTTTTTATTTAAAAAATGACATTATAATGCATTTAACAGCAAAGAAAAAAAATGCTATTTGCTTCATTAGTCCACATTTTCTATTAAAATCCCTTGTCTTGGACACAAGAAAAAAAACTGGCAACCTCGGATTATTTGCACAATCTGAATGGGGGTTCCCAGAAAATCGATTTAATTAGCTGTGTAACCAGACTCTGAATACACATTTATTTATCTGCAAACTTTATTTGCATAACTAGGACTTATGTCACCAACTCTGAATAAGGCCCAACACGTGGAATCAGTAAACGCTCTCATGACGTAATGTTTATGATACGAATTATTGTTCATGTTATTTACGATCATTTATCAGCAAAACAAACCAACTGGGACCTGTTTTCCTCTAATTCACTGAATTCAAATAGTTGATGACCTAAAAATATAAAAGCTTGTTATATTTATGCACTGTTATTTATACACTGTTATTGTTATATAAAGAATGGTAAAACCAATCTGATATACACTGCTCAAAAAAATAAAGGGAACATTGTGTTCCCTTTATTTTTTTGAGCAGTATATATTTGACTTCATACTTTAATTGTCCATAATATCTGTAACCACCCACATGGAGGCTGAAAGTTTTTTGAGTATTAACAATTTGGAGCTATTCATTCAATTAGAACTAAACAGAAGCCATTCATGTCCTTCACAATAATTCTAATTATTGATGTGATTACTTATAATGGATGCTTAAAATGTTTCTCATTTAATCTCCTTACAGTATTCCAAAGCTGGATTCAGAGGGAGATGAAAGGTACACATTCTGTATTCATCTGCTATCACATTCTGTATATGATAAAGGTTTATGTGTATGTTTTTCTGGCATAGGGTTTAATTTCACTTGCTACAGTGCCTTGCAAAAGTATTCAGCCCCCTTGAACTGTTCGACCTTTTGCCACATTTCAGGCCTCAAACATAAAGATATAAAACTGTAATTTTTTGTGAAGAATCAACAACAGGTGGGACACAATCATGAAGTGGAA